>JAPDSC010107022.1:33323-70612 GCA_026290005.1 Latrodectus geometricus
TATATATATATATATATATATATATATATATATATTAGTTTTCACAACTACAGAAGGTCTACCCAAGCATTGAAGTTCTTATTAGAATCCCGAAAACACCCACTTTCACTTTAATTATTCTTTAATATTTAATCTACATTAAACATTTTAAACTACTTTAAATTCTTAATTTAACTTGTAAAGAATTTTTTCTTATTACTTTTAGCTACCATATTCTTCTATATTTGATATATATTCTTCTGTATTTGATATATTTTTCTCATTGTATTGCTTTGCCTATGTATGGTTTTGCTTATTTTTTAATGTATTACTTTGATTCCATTTATTTCAATATTGATATAGTTGTATTTTCTTCTTATAGATACACTCTTTGGGGGAACAACGCGAATATTTTTAGACCTTTGCCTTTCATGTTTGCCAGCAAAGGGTGTCTTTTGCATAGCTGACCATCTCCCTCCTGGTGATGACGTGCTCCGTATACTCTTTCCTTAATTATATTATATAACATTGATTATCTTGATTTTTTCCTGATTTTCTCTTATTGTTATTAAATTGTATAGTTTTTTCTTCATATATTAAATGTATTTTACTTAATATATCTATATATTTACACAAACGGAATTTTTTAGAAGTAACAAGGTTATCTTATATTATCGATAAATATGGAAAATTAACCTTAAACACTTTTTCTTGAATCAAATGCAATAATTTAATAATGCTAGTATTTCTAAGTATCTATACAGGGGTCGGAGTACAGAATTTTTTTTTTTTTCAGGACACTATTTTCAAGAAATATCAGGACATTTTTCAGGACATATTTCAATAATTAAACAAAAACAATGTTACTTTTACTTATTAATTTCTGTTTTATGCATAAAACACATTTTAGAAAGGAATAAACTATTTAATAAATTCTGAGTTTTTTAATTTTTAATACAACAATATGAAAAATAATACAGAAATTTAAACTTTTTATACTGAACATTTTCTGAAAATTAATAAGTTACATGATAAATGCTTTAAATTAACAGTTAATTTATGTATCATTGAATAATGTTCATTTTGAACTGGATGCATTAGCATTTAATTCCAATTATTTAATTTGCACTTTTTCAATACTTTTTTTTAATAATTTGACCTTTTTTTAATTTATCATTCACAGATGCAATTTCTGCATTAGCAGCAGACAGCATCATTTGTTCAACTTTCACATCACTCATATTATCATCACTGATAGCACATGCTATTTTTTTAGTTGCATCATCCAAAAGTTTTTGAGCTACACACTGATTATCAAGCAAATTTTTCTTTTTTTTCCTCAAGTTAATTAATTTTTTTCGGTTAATTCCTAGTGAACGGTACGCTCCTTGTACGATACGCATATATACAACGGTACGCATATATACAATTATTAATTAATTGTATATAACATTGTATAAAATTACAAATTATATTATTTCTATAAAATAATATAATTTTAAATTATATAATTATATTAATTGTATAAAAATAGCGTACCGTACACTGGGATACAGCCATTTTTTTCTAATAGGTGCGATTGTTTAAACTTTTTTTTCACTAGTAACTTCTACATCTTCCTCATCCTTTCTTTTCTTCTCTAATTGTGTTACATCTTTTGATTTTTCCATATATCATGCATATTCTGCATGAGATTTCTGAATATAATGCATCATTTCTTTGGTATATGGAATGGAGGAAACAGAATTGCCATGCATTCGAATAACATCATGACAAATCCGTAAACTTTGAACGGTTAATTCCGATAAAGAAGCTCTCTCCTTTGTCACAACAGAATTGTTAGTTGAAAACCCTCTTTCTGGTTGGGAATTTACATTCAATAACGACAGACATGCTTTAACCACTCTAGAAAGAGTAGGATATTTTATATAACCACCAGCATCTTTTATATTGAAAACCGCATTCCAATATTTACAGATATTTTGATCATTCACAATCAAAGTCACATCTTCACACATGTCAAGAATCCACTCTTCATTCATCTTATCAAAATCTGAAGAAGGTTTATTCACATGAGGAATATGTTGAATTAATCTGCTACATGAACTCCTAGACTCTTCCTTTTTTCTATTATAAGGAGACAAACACTGGAGATCTTTGAGTAAAGGATTTGTTATAGGAAGTTTTTGAAGCAAATGCTTTGAAGTTGCTATGTAGCAGCTTCTAATTTTTTGTTGAAATGTTGTTTTATCAGTAAGTTCTTCCAGCATTGCTTTTGCACCATGACCTTCTTCAATCTTGTTTAAATTTAACCATTTTTTTCCTGAATCAACATTAATTTGTAGCAACTTTACTCCATTTTTTTCAGATTTCTTCTGGGTTTAAAAATTTAAATATAATACTGCGAACAAGTTCATTTAACTTACTGTACATCACATGTACTAAAGGTTCGATTTTTTGCATTAGAAGTAAATAAGGTTCAAAAGTTTTACAAAAAAATGAAACAAAGTGCAGATAAGCCAGAATCTTAGGGTCTTTAAAATGTTTTATAATCCGAAGATGTCTATCAGAAAGAGGAGATTTCGACTCTTTAGGTACTTTAACAATGAAATATTCCTTTAGAACATCATATTGCTCAACAATTCTCTCACAAACTGAGCCCAAAGTTAACCAACGGCTCTCAACATGACGAAGGAAACTATGTCTAGTTAAAGTTTCTTCCAGTATTTCTAACTGTAAGGAATGATAATCTTCCTTTCTTGCAGGAGATAGCTTGAAAAATTGATGAATATCTATAGCAAATTCATCAATATTACAATCAATTTTATCAATACCCTTACGCAGTGCTCCATGGATTATGTGTAAGCAACATGTACCCAAATCAATTAGTACTGGTAAACTTTGCTTACTCAGTTCACTATTTATTTGCTTTAAAACAGCTAAATTAACTCTTGGTCCATCCATTGACAACTGCATTAATTTTTCTAAATTTAAACCATTATTTTGAATAAAACGTAATAAAATTTTTACAATTTTATTGGCTTCAGCATGTTCTAAAAAATGTGATTCGAGGTAACAAATGACATTTTTACCATGTTTATCAGACCAATATGAGATGTAAATATCCAACTGTTTCTTTATTTATTTTGTAGTAGTTTCATAGAAAAGTAAAACAAAATATGAAGTGCCGATATCCCGAAACAAAAGAGTATTGAAATACGGACCTAATCCAAAATTAATCATATACCTGACTTTTTTGTCAGATAATTTGAGATTTTTTGCTATGAAGGAATCATCAAAAATTTCTCCGTAAATGTTAACTAAATCCATTCAAAGATGAAAAAGAATAATTATTTTTTATTGCCACCAAAACTAAAATGGTTTCAGTTTTAATGGTTTTTCTCTGATGTCGTTTTGGGAAGCCATGATTTGTTATTCACTACTACATACAGTCGATGTCGAGAATTCAGATAAAGTTGATGACTTGATTGTAAATAGTGTTTGATTCTTGTAACAATTCACAGCTTTTTTGTGTTTTGATCCATCTGCATGCGCAAGCACTTGTCTAAAACCCATATTTGAAACACTGAATTCGCTTTTGCATACGAAGCACTCCGCAGAATGAACATCGTCAACACTTCGGTACCATGTCTTCTTGATTAGGCATTTATTCCCATCTTGCAGTTCCAAACATTTGTCGGAAAATTTCGTTTTCCATGGCATTTTTAAAAGAAAATTAATTGTTTTCAAAAAGTAAAATTCTGAGCTTGCTAATAAACATTCTTCAAAACACCCATCAAAATCTTTCAAAATTGCGCGATAAGCATTTTACGCATGCGCATAAACGTAGGCCAATAATTCTCCCAATTTCGATATCATTGTAAATAGTTGTGCACTACTAAAACCAGAAACTTTGTCTGTAGAGGCACAAAATAGAATTTAATGGTAAACCCAGACCTAAATTTTTTTGACTTCAGACATACGTGAGCAATGTCTGAAAACGAGGCGGAGACGAATGAATGGCAACCCTATTTCCGGTTTGAAAGAGAACAAAAAAGGGGGACATTTTTCTCTTTCTTTCTGCATAGAAAGCAGTTGAAAGAAAAAATATATTCCACTGAAAGAAAAATTTACAACTGAAAAATATAAAATTATTAATTAAAATTAAACTTTCAAAGGAATGTAATAAAAAATTAAGGAATTCCAGGATTTATTTTGAAAAATAAGGACATTTCAGGACGTTTTTTAAAAAATCAGGAATTTCAGGAATATCAGGACAACTCCGAGCCCTGATCTATATGTTCTCAAAAACGGTCACCATCATTTAGTTCTATAATAATTTAATACATTCAAGTACAAACTACAAATATTCATGATTCTATATTTTATCTTACCTACAATAATAGTTACATTAATACAGTGAAAATATCACTTACTATTTTTTGTATATGCAAATGGGTATCATGAGATGACGAGCATTGTATACTTTTAAACTAAATCCCTCTTTTTTATATTTTAACAGTAAATAACCTTAATTGACATTTGTTTTGTTTAATTAATGAAACTTATTTATAGTTATGAAAAGAATATACTGAAGTAGATTTACAGCTTTAAGCATAAGACTACCTAAGATGAATTTTTTCGATAAAAACTATTTTTACCATATAAAAGATCTTATATTTTAAAAAATTTTCTATTTTTAAGAAAATCTTTATTTTTATATTATATTTATAAAATATTTTTGGGTTTCTTAAGATTATATACAATTAAAATTTCGGAGCTTTTTAAAAAATTAATAAGTTGTGAACAACAAATCGAGATTTTTTTTGTTAAAAGTATAATCAGAATAATATCTATTTAAATTTAAAAATTACTAAAATTTAAAACAATTATGACTACTTTGAGAATTTTTTTAAATAAAACATTATAATAAATATATGTACTGTTAATACTTCGATTTTATAATGATCGATTATATATTTAAAATCATTTATTTAGTTATTTGATTTGAAACCAAATGTTTCTTCTTCAAATTTATTTACTTATCAAATGTTTATATATCTTTACTTTTTAATTTTTATTATCGTCATATAGCAGTACCATTAAATAATATAGGGAATTCAATTTTATTCTTAATATTTTATTTAGTTTTTGAAAAATATATTAATACTATTATAGAGGATAAAAGTTTGATTTTCCTTTTAAAAGAGAAATATTAAATTAACAGCAAAAAGTTATTCATTTTTAACATTTCAAATGCTGAATTATTTTTATTCACATCTCGCTGCAATAAAATTTGCTGAAGGGCACGATTTATCTTTTTAATAATCATCATTATGCAATTATTTCCGTTTTGCGCCATCTAGTGTTGTTACTTGAAACAAAATTTAATGGTAAAACTTTCTTTTCATCGTAAGCGTGCTTACTTTTTTACATACTACATGCTAATGAATATAGTATAAAATTCAAAAATAAGCAAACTTTTGAGAACGCATTGTGTAATCAAGTAAAATATTTTCTTAATTCTGCAATTTTAAATTTTATCTGAACTTTCAATTTTAATACGAGATATCATAATA
This sequence comes from Latrodectus geometricus, assembly GCA_026290005.1. NCBI lineage: Eukaryota > Metazoa > Arthropoda > Arachnida > Araneae > Theridiidae > Latrodectus > Latrodectus geometricus. The sequence goes on from JAPDSC010107022.1 coordinate 38,882, forward strand.
AATTTATAGAATTAAAATAATCAAAAACAAATATTGATATTAACTACATAAAATAATAAATTTATGATATGATTTGATTTGATTCCCCTATTATTTTCCTTTTCGGTTATTTTTAAATGATAGTTTTATATACGCAAACAATACATTTTTAAATTAAGAAAACCTTTTAGTTGTGTTTAAAAAAATAATAATTTTATTAATCATTTATTTAACAAGAATATTGACAATTTTAAAATATGTCTTTTCATATCAATAATCAAGAAAAATTTATTTAAGTCAATTTATTCAACGCTCAACACAAACGAATAATAATTCAGTCTGCATTACTTTTATTCGGTGTGAACATATGTTGAGAAATATTCAAATAATCATCACAGAGTACTTTATATGCGATGAAAAATATTTCATTTTATGACCCCAGGTATTCTTCATTATTTTTATTTTTCAACTACTACACATTTTAAAAACAAAACAGGAGCTGCTGGGTAAATTTGGCGCAATTTTTTCGGAGGAAAATGAAATTCATGATACTCGACATGGAGTAAAACATATTTGTCTTTCGATACAAAAACTTTAATCAATATTTTATTGAATATTTCAGTCGTGTTTGCTTATACACTTTCTTGCACTATATATGCATGTATTCAAATCCTTTTATAATGTTCAGAAAGCTGGGTTTTATGTGAATATATTTATCTTTTAAATATATATCCAGAATAATTCAATTTAGTGAACATTAAAATATCTTCAGAAATTTACATTTTAATATGATCTAAACAAACTAATTACGGTTCGCTTAAGATTCATTTATTCAAGAAAAAAATTAAAGCTTCGTGTTTTTAAAATAAATCAATCTATTTCTCTTTGTTATCATTGAAATAGATATTAAGATTTATAGCTCTTTGCGCGTACAAAATAATTAGATTTGTTGCAGGAAAATTTAAGAATTAAAAAATAAAGAAATATTCTCGCATTATAACTTAAATGTATTCATTCGATTAATTTAACTGAACATGAGTTAGATTTAATCCAATAAAATTTTAATTAAATTCTTTGCAAAAATTGTAAAACTGTTACTTACATATTGGCCCTACTATTATGATAATATCATTTATATGATATAAAAAAGGAGAAAAATAGAACAAAATGTAAAACATAATTCAATATATCTTTTATGAAATTCATTTGGATAACTTTATAATCTTATTTCCATAATTTTTGACAATAATTATTTACAATGTTAATAATTTTTCTGATTCCAATTTCATAAAAATAAGAAAAGAAAAGTCTTAAAATGTTAAAGAGGGAAAATAATAAAAACATTTTTCATTTCATAAAATAATAATAAAATCCGTAGTACTAAAAAAATTAAAAAATTGGTACTTTATAAATAATACTTTTTAATTTCAAACATCAATTAGAGAAATAATCTTTCAATAGATTTCTGCGATCGGAAATTACTGCAGTCAAAATTTTACAATAAATCAATATAACTATTATTCATATTGATTAATCCTTATTACAACTTAAAACTGAAAATAAATTAAATAATTTATAAATTACTCATACGACAATTATAAAGTCCTAGATTTAAACTCATAGGTTGCTAAAATTTAAAATGAGTTAAGAAAAAATGTTTTGGATTCACATTAAAACAATTTTTAGAATTGAAAGAAAAAACTTGTAATGAAACTCATCAGAAATTATTCTGATTCTTTTATGCAAAGAATAAATGATTTCAGAAAATGTCTTCGCTTCAAGAAAAATGCATCTTTATTTAGTAATATTACTTGAATTTTCTAAAACAAGAAAGACGTTCCTCCTTTAATTAAAACATCTTTCCTTTTTAAAAATTTTAATCTTTCAGAAAGTTCCCATTCCTTTCATAAACAGCTACAACTGAAAATATTTTTATCATAATAAATAAATTTTAAAAATACTTGAGCACTGTACATACATATATTTCATTCATGTATACCTTATAAATTTTTTGAAGTTTTATATTTAATTAAATCCTTGTAATCTTTTCTTTGCAATATAGTTACAACAAAAAAAATTACTAAAATGGTTCTGCCCTTAAGCTAATGAGAAATACTTTCAAATAATATATTACTATTTATTATATGATGTGAAGTTTATTTAAAAATAAGAGAAAAATAAATATTATTTTCTATTAAGTGAAATGAGTTCCATAAAAAGTATAAAAAGTTAAGTGGAAATTACTTTCAACCTATCAGTTTTTGTGATAGCGACAATTTAATAATTGTAAACAAATTATTTATCTTATTAAATTTTTCAAATTTATAATAAATTCTATATTTTTACTAATACAATTTCCAATTTTGTTTTTGATACAAATATTTCTATAAGTAATTCAAATAGTACTCAATGATTTCCAGCGATAAATATATTAATTTATTTTTAATTCTGTTATTTTGAAATTAGCTTTTAAACTTAAAAAATAATGAATTGTAATTTAGATTTTTAAATTTTTCAAACTTAATAATCCAAGATTTTTTTGCAAATAGTTTAAAGCATTTTGATTATTAATAATTTTAAGAAAAATGCATAAAATTAATTTTTCCTGTTTTAAATTTTTAATAAACTACACATAGTAATTTATAGGAATTTTATGTATTTCTATAATTTCGTTTTTGTTAAACGTATAAAATTTATTTAAATTCCTGATTAATATAAACAAATTACTTTCATTAATTATTTTTAATAAATATTTTAGGACTTTATATACATTTTTATAATCAAAATACAACAATGTATGCAAAAACAATGTAACAATGTTATGCTTAAATTACTTTATTTTTAGAAACAACCACGACAACCAAACTTTTTAAAACTTAAATTACAATATTTCAAATATCTAGCAAATTTAAAATTATTATTTATATTTTTAGTGGTGGCAATTCTTTTTATTTAAGTAATACATTAGAAAATTTAATTCCATTATCAGTATATGTATTGGACTTTAACACTTGCGGTTCCGTGTACATCTGCTGAGACAAATAAAATAAATTTCAGAATAAATAAATTGAATTATTTACAAAAATAATGTTTTCCTTGGAAGAGTTGAAGATGGATGTTTTATTGAAAACAAGACAATTATTTTAAAACATAGAATTAATGCGGTAATTACCATGCAAATTGTGTTCTCAAAGAGTGTTTATGTAGACTGTTAGTGTATTTAATTTCTGAATTTGTTCAGTTTAATTTGTCTTACATTTTAGATTTTAAATAAAATGCACAAAAAATATGTTATTTTAGATTAAAATATTCTTATTGAATGCTTAAAACCGGTGTTGTTTAAATAGAAACTATCAACATTTAAAGAGACAGAATATTATTCATTATTCTATGTATTAAATAAAAAATTAAAATTTTGAATAACCATAATGATAATAATTTCCTATATAAACATCCTCTTACAATTGAATTTTTGAAGATAAATAGTCTCTATATTAATTATTTCACGGCTTTTACTTAATTAACTAATTATTATTAATCTTATCATACAATATAACTAAAAATTAATTAAATAAATATTAATTTCTATCTACAAGTGATTTTTGAATCAAAACATCTTTATATAACCCTAGAAAGCTTTTACTTAATTACATTTATATTATTATTATTGTGTTTCAAAATTTTTTTTCAAAAACTTTGAGTTAAAATTTTAAAGTTTGCAATGTGTTCTGAAGTAACTTTCAAAAACATTTCTTATTTAAGCATATTTTTTATTAATAAATCCCTCATATGATTAAAAATTATAATTTACTTAATGTTTTTGATCACTATTTTTTTAAGTGTCATTATTTAAATATTTATCGATTATTTTAATATTTTTATTCGTTTATTAACACTTAATATGCTTATCATATCAGTTTTCAGTGTCATAAGAAATTCATCAATAATGAATTTAATAATCCAGGACTTGAAAATGAATCTATTAATAAAAACTTATCTGAAGTAACTAAAAAATTACTTTCAATAGCCTAATGGGTATTTTATCACTTTAACACTCCTTATTTTGTTCTATGTACACTGCTTTTTTTTATTTTAAGTTATTGTATTCATATTTACAGTATATTTTAATCCCTAATTAATTTTGAGTTACATTTAAATTGTTATTAATAAGAAGCGATGTTGCAACTAGTGTTTTTTTTTTTTTTTTTTTTTTTTTTTTTTTGGGTCATGTCGAAGTTTTTTGTGTATGTTTTTTGTTTGTTTTTGCTAAGGTTTCCTGGATTTTTCCCTGATGCAGCATTCAGTTTTAAAGATATGCTTTCTACTCGAGAAATAAATATTCAAAAAGAAGAACATAATATTAAAATTAAATCTGATTCATTATGTTTTCAAAACATAAGTTAATTCAAGCCCAAATACTTTTTTGTAATAATTACAAAAGATAGCTTAAAATATTATTTTATATAATACATAATCATGACTAAAATAAATTATGTATTCTTGAAACACTAATATTAAAACTTTTTAAAATTATTTTATGTTTTGAAAACATAATTAATCAGATTAACTATATAATAATATAATTATTAATTAATAATTATTTATATATATATATATATATATATATATATATATATATAATAACTTTATGTAAATATATATGTTTGCATACATAGATCAATGTATTGATAAAGTATTCAACTATATAGAAATACATAAAATTAAAACCCAAAATAATAAACATAAAATCATTAAACATTAATGACAAAAGTAAAGAGTTCTTATTATTTAAAAAATGTACATTTATGTATATATCTCGTTTCAGAATCAGTATAAATTTAAAAGTATTATAATATCAGATTGTTTTAAATTTAAATTTCAGTTTTAAGGAAAAGAATCTCATAATTTGAAGAAATATTTGCAATAATCGAACATAAAACAAATCATCTAACTTAAAGCCAAATTTATTTTCATTTTCCTTATTATTTTATTTCTACCATTGTTTTTATTAGTGAAAAAATTTTCATCAAAATTCAATTCATCAAAGTAAATCTTTAGTGATGTTAACTATATACTTTTGCTTGAATTTAATATAAATTAAATTGAGATAGTAGGAATGCGCTAACTATTTAGATATATTCGTTTGGGGAAAAAGTTATCCATTAATTTTTCGGTAGACGTCTGTAGTGATCGCAATCTCGTGAGGTATCCATCAAACAACTTCAGATTTATGCTCGTTGGAAAGGTGACATTGGACAATAAAATATTCTCTTGCGGTTTTTTGTTTGATTCATTCAGTTACGAGTACAAGGTTTTAAAAATAGAAGACAACAAATAGAAAATTCGATACATTTTAGTCTTTCTTTTATAATGGCGAAAATGATAACCAGGTGGCTAAAATTGTGAAAGGTGTTTATCGTCCTATATATGACTGTAACAACCAGTTACGCACAATTTTGGTTTCGTCGACTCCGTTTGGGTATTTGGATGCTAAAGATGCACCTCGCATGGATACAACATCGTCGAGAATGTCTATAAAATATCAAAAATTATCAAACTTGACAGCATGTCAGCAGTCGTAGCTTCGCACAAGACCTAAAAATCTACATGAAAGCTATTTTAAACCTTTTTACAAAGCGAATTTGAAAGAAGTTACAAAAAACTCACGTGAAAATAATGGATTTCTTTTTCCCCAAACTAATATTCAATTTTAAATGTTTTGCGCTAAAATTTTTATAAATGGTAAATTATTGCATATAACATATGGAAAAGGAGTTATAAATAACGGAAATGAATAATATATAAACAACTTTTACTTACCTAAATTTAAGGAAAGTAATATGAGATTTAAATATCGAGAGAGAGGAAACTCCTCTTCGGCAGAGTATGTTAAGCGAAATCCCTCATGCAACTAAAAGAGCGTGCATAGCTCCGATTTAACCCCTTGAATACGGAGGAGATTTACCCCGAGGTAGTGACCGCGAAGTGGACCGGTAAATCTTCAACAAGTCCACACCCTTGCCTTCTGACACAACGCAGTTCGCCTACCCCTCTCACTCTTTCTTTATTTCTTAGCTCTGGACTGGGAGGAGTTCTCCAAGAAAAGACGGGAGGAAACTGACTTCTAGCTCCTTCCTTCACTTCGTTTCTCAGTACACAGTGAAAGATTCCTCTCTAAGAATGGCACTTCCTAATTCCGAGACTTTATAAACGTACGATATTTAAGCCAGGTCAAACTTTGTAATTGTAAAACGAATCGGCTAAACCTTAAAAAAAGGATTTAAATAGTTCATGATAAGACATAATATTAGTTTGGGGAAAAAGAAATCCATTATTTTTACGTGAACTTTTTGTAACTTCTTTCGGATTCGCTTTGTAAAAAGGTTTAAAACAGCTTTCATGTAGATTTTTAGGTCTTGCGCGTTACGACTGCGGACATGCGGTTGACTTCGATCATTTTTGATATTTTATAGACATTTTCGACGATGCTGTATCCACATACGAGGTGCATCTCTAACATCAAAAATACCCAAACGGAATCGACGAAACAAAAATTGTACGTAACTGGTTGTTACAGTCTGGTTGCTACTGGTTGTTATAGGACGATAAACTCTTGTTACAATTTTAGCCACCCGGCAATATTTTTCCCCATTACAAGAGAAAAACGAAAATGTATCGAATTTTTTGTTTGTTGTCTTCCATTTTTAAAACGTTGTACTCGTAACTGAATTAACCAAACAAAAAAACGCAAGAGGATATTTTAGTGTCAAATGTCACCTTTCCAACGAGCATAAATCTGAAATTGTTTGATTGATACCTCACGAGATATCGATCACTACAGACGTCTACCGAAAAAATAATGGATTACATTTTCCCTAAACTAATATTATGAATTTGGAATGGAAATTTTTAACCCCTCTTTGTATGTTTTTTTTTTCCTTTATTAGTGAAATAAATCAAGGTGATATAATTCATGCTCAAATTTAAAGGAAAAAGAGTTTAAAAAATCTTAGTATATATTTATAGTATATAAATTTAGCAAAGAAACAATATGACAATATGAAACAATCTCCATCATCATGCGAAGTTAGAATATTAGCTTAGTACTAAATAGAAATAAAATGGGAAAATAACAGAAACACATGTTACAAAACTTTCTTCCACTCATTTTCACTTTTTTAGCAATAGAAACTCTAATATAATAAAACAAAATTAAAAACAAATCATACGTTTATTGCAACTACAACAAACTGCAGAATGACAACTTCAAGCTGGTTTCACTGATAGTGACACTTGCTTATTTTTGACAACTTCTTTTTATGCAATGGACATTAAAAAGGTATCCAAACATCATAAACATAAAGTAAACATGTTCTTTTATATAATTTTTTTGCATTCAATGTAATGATGGAAATTTCCATTATGCAAAAAAGGGTCGAATCCTGAAGTCTAAAAAAAAGTTATTTTGGAATTTTATTGAAATCATCAATTATTTTTCTTTAAATTTTACAATAAAAATGATTGTGGTGATGATTATAAAATATACATTATTTTTACTAGATATTCTTACATTAGATAAAGAAAATTATACTTTTATATAATGTAAGTATATTTGAAGAATTACGAAATTCCACTTACAAATTTTATAAAATAGACTATCTGTATGTTTTTAGATACATTACACTATGATATGCTCCTTAACTATACATTAATACCTATTAGTAGTCAGCTTAATTTTATATATATAATAAATTCAACGCATTAAATAAATTAATATACATGACATCCCGTCTAAATTACTTACAAACTTCTAGAGAAGGTGGATACAAGTAGACATCTCGGAATCCATTAAAAATACCGAATCAGATCCACTTTCTTTATAAGGCGTGGGGGTTTGACACGCCGGAGATTTGAGAGTGCTTGTTTATAAGTTTCATTTGCAAGTTAAAAAATTAGTTATAAGATGGTAAAAATACAGGAACACTATGAAAAGAAACAATGGCGAGGTAGACATGAAATTCAAGATAAGAGAAATTAAACCTGTTAATACAGCCCATGTTCGAATTTATTTTTAAGATATCCCACTCATTTTTAGATTTTACAAACAGCTACTAATGTGTATACAATAAGATCCTTGGGTATCAGCAGCAATTCATACGCCTTCTGTAGTGTAAGAAAAGAGTTCCTACCATACATTCCTGTCGTTTTTACCTATGGCGGAATATTATGAGTCCTTGGCAATAACATCAGATTAAAGAAGAAAAAGCTTCACATAAGTAATATTTTACAAAAGAGCAGTTACTTATAGGTGAGACAGTAAACATTTATCGAAATAAAAAGTGCAAGAAAGATAAAACTTGTAAACAAATTTTACGAAAAATGTTTTCGAGTTACATAGAATGGCTTTTTCATTTTCAAATCTATTTTAATTATGTTTTTGAAGTTAGAACTATCTATTTTAAAATACTTCTTAAATTCTGTTTCATTATGTAAATATTTATATTATAAATTTTAAAATATATTTACTTATTTCATTAATGTGTAATTAAGATGACAGAGCAGGGGGGGTTGTATGTACAATATTACATGTTTCACACACATAATATGGTATTCTAAATATGTTATTTGTCCTTAAAGAAGGCTCATTAGAATTTTGCATAATGGAAGAATACTTAGTTTATAGACAATATGATTAGACATTTATTTAAATTTGTTTTTATTAAATGGATTTAAGAAAACGGGGAAACTATTTTCCCCATGGTAATTATTTACATTTTTATTTGATGCTCAAAGATTTTTTATGATGAATAAATATAAAGTTTTCACACAAACCAATAAAATATATTAATTAATTAATTTAAATCTTAAACAAGTGTTTACATGAGACCGAAAATGTATTTTACACTTATAAAATTAAATTCGGATTTTATTTTAAACTATCCCGAATTTCGTTTACTTCTTGAAAGAATTTTATATTTTTTAATTGTATTTTCTTATCTTTTCATTTAAATGTGTGAAAAAGAATCATAAATTCTTGAAACACATGCGAAAATAACTTTTGGCAAACTAACTCTTAAATCTTATACAATTTAAGTTAGGAATGTATATAATTAAAATTTCACAATTATATACAGAGTATCTAAGTCTGCTTGATAATGTTTCTTCGCAATTTATTCAGTCATGAATTATTAAAGGACTTAAAACATTTTTTCTCTTATTTTGTTTAATTTCAATTTTTTTTTATTTTCAAGCATTTTTAAACTTAAGACACATTTATCAGTAAGCGAAAAAAAAAAGAATAAATTTGAAAATTTTTCTTTAAGAACAATCAATACAATGTTTATAGGAATAATTTATATTTATTAAGAATTAAAACCAATAATAATACACGAATTTTAAATTTACCATTGAAAAAACTACATGTTAAAAATAATTTTCTTATTAATACCAATAGACTACAAATTACTTGTAGATTTACAAATAATAAAATTCAATAATTTCATACATTTTACCACATATACATATATTATGATCAATTAGATACCAATATTTTCTAGTGCGGAATGTTAATAAAACCGATATTTGGTCAACTCCTAAATTATAATTCATGAATGTTAAATACCCTTAGAAATATAATGTAATATTAATGGATTTGCAAAATATTCAAATGATATTTTTCGTGTGTCTGCGTTTATATTTCCCTTGAATTTAATTTAACTACTTTTTCATTACTCGAGATGTGCATATTTGCTACTTTTATTATTTATAATATCCCTGGTCATTGCGGTGTATCTGGTAACGAAATAGTGGACCTTCTTGCAAAAAAGGGAGCTTTGATTCTACAAACATCAAAGAAAGCTCTCCATCTTACCAGTGCCAAGCGCATTATCAAAAACAAAGATGAATGACCTCGTCCAACATAATTTGCTGAGAGAAATTCTAATAAGATATGATGGAATAAACTTTGGGATCTCCCCATGTGACGTAAAGTAGTTGCTGAGTTTCATCTGGCCACTGGACACAACTGCCTCCTAAATCATCTACATCGAATCCATGTTGTTCAGACCCCTTTCTGCACACTCAGTGATTTTCGGGAGGACATGGATGCAGACCACATTCTCCGCTACCCGGCACTAAAGGGTTCCTCTTTGAGTGACCATTACTTGTGCGCGAGGGATTTACTAATTCATAGACTTTTCTCAACAGTTTGTTTTTCGTTTGTTGCTCTTGTTTCTCTTGCCTTTTGGTGCAGAGGTCTTTCGTAACCATGGTCACTGAAAAGAAAAAAATATTATTTATGATATTCATGTAATCAAAAGAAAAAAATTTTAAAATTTGACTTTAAAATGGGACTAAAGTAAAGTGATTTAGCTGTAACACTTCAAGACAGAATAATGGTGGTAAAGAATACGAATGTTTTGTTCCGGAATCAGAAAGGATGTCCCCATATGTGGCTAAGATTGTTCAAGGATACCTATTGGAGGCTATATTCAGATTCTTCTTCTCGCGAATCAGGTATATTCAATACATGATGAACCAAAGTACTAGGATGCATATATATATATATATATATATATATATATATATATATATATATATAATTTTAACGAGTTTTAAATACTCGTATATCACCCAGCGCCCCATAACTTTAAATAATCATGGTCATCATGCTCAGCCTGAGAATCTATGTCACCCTCTACATCTGTGCCACATCAGAGAAAGTACTTTGAACGTCACAGGTTGACGTGGACATGTCCCAATCCCACTCGAAGCTCCAATAACCTAGATAAAAAGATTGTTTGTCATACTGCCACTATGAAACGCCAGTAAGATTTTTATATATCTTTATTGCATAATATTAGGTTGGGGAAAAAGTTATCCATTATTTTTTCGGTAGACGTCTGTAGTGATCGCTATCTCGTGAGGTATCTATCAAACAATTTCAAATTTATGCTCAATGGAAAGGTAATATTTGACACTAAAATATTCTCTAGCGGTGTTTTGTTTGATTAATTCAGTTATGAGTACAAGGTTTAAAAATAGAAGACAACAAACAGAAAATTCGATACATTTTAGTTTTTCTTTTATAATGGCGAAAATGCTAACCAGGTGGCTAAAATTGTGAAAGGTGTTTATCGTCCTATATATGACTATAACAACCAGTTACGCACAATTTTGGTTTCGTCGATTCCGTTTGGGTATTTGGATGCTAAAGATGCACCTCGCATGGATACAACATCGTCGAGAATGTCTATAAAATATCAAAAATGATCAAACTTGACAACATGTCAGCAGTCGTAGCTTCGCACAAGACCTCAAAATCTACATGAAAACTGTTTTAAACCTTTTTACAAAGCGAATCTGAAAGAAGTTACAAAAAGTTCACGTAAAAATAATGGATTTCTTTTTCCCCAACCTAATTTTACAATATAACTTAACACTTGCATCTTAATGCTACACTGGTTACCAAAACTTTAGGGAAAATCACAAAAATAACGATAACTGTCCCACCCAATCTCAAGGAAACTTAAAAATGTTGGTTAGTAAAAGAAGTTGAACAATATGAGTTTAGTGGCGTTGCTGTCGATATACGTCACTTACGAGGAATATAAAAATGAATTTCTCAAAGCAAGACCGCAAACTCCGCTGCGTGTCTGAGATTAGAAATCTGGTATAGCGAAACTAACAATGTACACCAGAAACCATTGTACCGAATAATTTGGATGGGAATCTACTGGGAGCCATTATTCTTCCTTAAATTATAATAACCAGTGTATATCTCTGTAGGTTTAATCCTAATAAAAAAAATACTTAAATTAAGTTTGAAAAGAAAAGATTCATTATAATAAAAACGAATATTTTAAAATTTGAAATAATATTTGGACTGGAAAATGCATACTTATTTTATCTACCTTGTACCAAAAACCTTCTTTTGAATTTTAACAATTAATTTTCAAATAAAAAGAAAAATTTTATAGTAGTTATAAGAGATAAATTTAATATACACACGCATATAATTTGATTATCATTATTAAATATTTATAACACTTATTGTGAAATTATTTTATTAATGTAGATAAAATTAAATATTTCCATACAAGCTATTACAAATTTTTCTGTTTATTTAAAAAAAAATATTTGTTTTAACAAGCAATTAACATTTCTTTTGTTACATGCGTAATTAAGAAATGCTTCAAAGTATCTCTACAGCACTTAAACTTTCCTTTTTTCATTTGCATTTTATTGGTGCTCATTCTAAGCATTATATGACACAATCATTTCATTCGTAAGCAAATAAAAAATAAATATAAGGAATGAACATAACAGAATAACAAAATAAAAAACTTTTAACCGCTTTTTTTTCTGTCAACAGCATTTAGAACTTTCTCCATATTGAAGAAACTTCACAAAAAATTTTGACATAAAAATAAGTAAAATAATGGAGAAAACGCAATGCAGAGGAAATAAAAGAATTTGAAACAACTATAAAGTTATACATAAATTTAAAAGAATCACAAAATATATATATATATATATATACAATCTAGAGTTCTTACCATTTAAGTATAGTTTTGGAATATAAAAAATATATATATGATGCTGAATAATTTATGTAAGCAATAAAAATTTGTACTTTCTTATATGTTACTTTTTTTCTAGTTTCATTGTTTAAAAAACCGTAAAATTTAGAAATTGTAGTTTCAAACTCTCCAATTTTCAGGCGGAAAAACGTGTAATATATCATTGTTTATTATCTGAAAGGAATTTCTTTAAAAAAACGTTAAAATAATTACATTTTTCATGAATTTACTCACAGCACAAATTGTTTTTGCCTCTAAATTTTTGCTTTTATTCAGTTGTAACTATTAACTGCAGAAATGTAACAATTTCTGCGAGCAAATTTTCTGCCATATTTTGTCTTTCAGTGGATAAATAAACTTGCATTCTTTATGTAACTATTAAATTTTTTTAAATCAAAAAAAATGCTTCAACTGAAAATGAGAAAACTATTAGAACAATGGAATAGAAAATTTAGGAAAAAACGCGCACAAATTATTTATTCAAATAAATTATTATGCAGCTTATAGGGTTTTCAGATTAAAGTCCCATTTTATGCTAAAATAAATTTTGCTGTATGTGTTATAAAATTAGTTTATTTTTTTAGAGATTATTGAAATTTAACGCTTTTGAAAAAAAATTACAAAATATTACTACCCTTTGAAAAAGCTGTATGCAATAATGTTATGCAAAGTAGAAAGATACACTTAAAATTAAGCGCATTGTTATTTCATTATTAAATCACCCACTTTTGCCTTTTATGATACAACATTTAGCTTAGATTATTTCATTAAGATAAATGAATCTAATTTCTCTATGTATTGCAACTTTCAATTTCTTACATCCTGATAAAAATTGTTACGAAAAATATTTGATCAGAAATCGTTGGATCAGGGAATAAAATGTTAGAATGGATAAAAATTGGACAATTTTCAGATCTTAAATCCAACTATAACGTACGATTGACATTTAAATTATGTAAAACTCTTTCATTGCCTTTGCAGTAAGTCAGTCCAAGTTTACGGAATCTTACAGTGTATTATAATTTATAAACGATGATATGCATTTTCATCCAAATATTTATGGCATATTTTATTCACAGTATTGCTAATATCAAAGCTATTCCTGGATGTTGATTTTTTTTTTATTTTGTGTGTGATAAAAATGCAATACCTATAATCAAAGCTATTAATAATTTCAATCAAAGCTATTAATAAATCAAAATTTTCGACAATTTATAACGGAATTAAATTAATTGCATCATTTCTTTTATTAATAAAATTAAAAATTTAGTGAGTTTCAGTGTTTACTCACATTAATATTAAAAAAATAGTCTGACAACATCCTTTTTGTAAAATATAGTATGATAACCAAGAGAAAAATCTAGGGGTCGTGGTGGCCTGGTTGGTTAGGGTGTCTTTTTTTATCGGAATGTGGTGAGTTCGAATCCCGGCTTTACCGAAGATCCATCGTTTTCACTAATGGTGACTGGGGCACGTAAAATATGTTGTTGTCCAAATGTCATTCATGTTCCTATTCCAAAATAAAACCTCTGGAGGGTGCTAGGAGGCAAGCTTTGTGTCTTCTCCGGCATCCTTTCCCTAAATTGGAAGATTCAGGTGGTGCTGCCATCTATTAGTCAAAAGTCTTACTTCCATCTTCGTAGGGGGGTGCCGTGTTCAAAAATGGAAGACGCTCCTTCTGACTTTAATCATCCAGTCCCTGATGGGCGAGCTTGGCTTCGTCGTAAGTAACTACAAAAGAGTAAAATATTCACCTCCATTTCATGAAAAGGACAAATTAGGAATAAAGTTATATACGTAAGCAATTAAATAATAAACGAATGAAATATGTAAAATTTTAATGACAAATTCATATTGCTAATTTTTAGTATATTTTCGTAAATGTCATAATATTCTTATTATATTACAATTTCTCTTACGCATTTATATTTAGGACATTTATACTTTTTATTTTATGATAATTAGTTTACCAACAAAAGAAAAGTGTTTCTATATTTTTTTTTAATTTTATGTAATAGTATGTAATTATCATAATATTAGGTTGGGGAAAAAGAAATCCATTATTTTTACGTGTACTTTTTGTAACTTCTTTCAGATTCGCTTTGCAAAAAGGTTTAAACAGTTTTCATGTAGATTTTTAGGTCTCGTGCGAAGCTACGACTGCTGACATGCTGTCAAGTTTGATCATTTTTGATATTTTATAGACATTCTCGACGATGTTGTATCCATGCGAGGTGCATCTTTAGCATCCAAATACCCAAACGGAATCGACGAAACCAAAATTGTGCGTAACTGGTTGTTACATAGGACGATAAACACCTTTCACAATTTTAGCCACCTGTTTGGCATTTTCGCCATTATAAAAGAAAATCTAAAATGTATCGAATTTTCTGTTCATTGTCTTCCATTTTTAAAACCTTGTACTCATAACTGAATGAATCAAACAATAACCCGCAAGGGAATATTTTAGTGTCAAATGTCACCTTTCCAACGAGCATAAATCTGAAATTGTTTGATAGATACCTCACGAGATAGCGATCACTACAGACGTCTACCGAAAAAATAATGGATTACTTTTTCCCCAACCTAATATTTATATTTCTTTGGCATCTTGGAAATTTCTTTCATTATATCAAAGATGCAAACCTATACAAACAAAACGTAATGTTTTGCATTATTTTGTTTTTATTTTATTTTATTTAAGTATTTTCGAATATTATCTTAATTTAAAAACATATGTATTTTGAAAATGTTCCTTTTTTTATATTCTATGTACATTTTTGCAGTGAAAGTAACTAATCTTCTTTCAACAAGTCTAAATAATTTATGACGTATAGGGAATATGTTTATATTCGAAAGAAAGAAAGAAACCCCTTCATTGTAGATGAATCAAGAGAAAATAAAACACTGTTACTAAAGTCAAAAAGTCATTCTTTTTGTGTATACATAGCCATACAATCTTTCCTTCATTATATATATTTCATATAACAAGCATGTAATTCTTTCGCCAACTTTTAAAATTTAACGACGAAGATTTTAGCCTTTGGGCTCGGATTTGTCAATTTCCCATTAATCTCTTCTCTTTTTAAAAATGAAAGGAATTCTTTAAATTGAAGGTAATGATTCCTACTAAACTCTCTAATTCCCAAGGGTTAATTCCAAATCCTGGTTTATTCTTTCTTATAAGAATTCAAGAACCTCCCTGGGGGGATGTCCCTTGTGAATTCTAGTACAACGGAAATCAGACATTCGGAATTAATTTTTACTGGAAATTTCGAGATGGATTGTTTCAAAATGATGAAGAGAGTTGGAAATATAGCCTTGAGGAAGATGGTTTATTTAAGATATATTACTGATGCACCATAAGATGCAGTTTTTATTTTCGCTTGTAAGAAAGTTTCTTTTCCAATATTGTTTCTCTTCATTTTTTGCAAAAAGTACTTCAGTTGAAGTTATGAATATGTCACTTAAGTTGATACAAAAATGTGTTTCTAATGAGAAAAATCTGAATTTTTCTTTTTTGAATGGAAAATGTTTTATTCGTTTATATTGTAGTATTTTTTTTTAATTTTTTTTTTTATAAAATAAAGCAACTTGATCATGCCTAATTCTTAATATTTCGCATATGAAATGTTATTTCCCAATTTTAGAGCTATACAGGTTATATTTCTCAATTTTATCGTAGATCTTATTGACACATGAAAAATTATATAGTATGAAAATTATTAAATAGTTGTAAATTAGGGTAAGTAAACATTTTTCAGTTATTCATATGATTATAAAAATAATTTGCTTATGCGAACATATATATATATATATTACCGTTTAAATTAAAACATATAAAAGATAAATATCTTTTATAATAAGCAAATATGTTAGCAAAATATATATTCTCTAAATTTAGAATTTAAAAGAACCCATAATATTTAGGAGCTAAAAGCGAAAATTTTAACTTTCTAAATTTACAGCGCTTGTTTATTTTTAAGAGATGATCAACCATCGAAGAGCACGATTCTTTCTGTAGAACATTTTCAATTTTTCAAGACCTGTGGAAAGCAGAAACATACAAACATCAGAAAACATTTCAAAATAATTTTAATAAATTTCATGTGGAGTGAGAATTTTTGCTAGTCCCTGATTCAATAGGTAGTTGTCGACAATGACAGATCTTTGAAGACACGCATTATCATTCGTTAAAACAATGGTAATGCTAATTGGTAATGCGTGCAATCTTACCATAAGTCTAATGCTCCATACATTATCCAATGACGTACTGTCGTTAAAGCATAATTTTTAGCTATTATGATTGGAATTTATCTTGAAACAGGTGTTTAAAAACTACAATAGAAATAGAAAGCATTGTTTCATTCGTGTTCTATATCTGTCAAAATATGATTCTATCTCGAAAAGATTGACGTTTGTTGGCGTTCTAGGGAATATCCATGCATTTCGTGCTTTCTAGAGTCTTATACGTTTACTTACCTCAACTTACAACTATTATCGAATTGAAACAAAAATCTCGGCTCAAGTCTTAAAAATCTCAATCCCAAAATATCATAATCCCACTGATATGTTTGCAATATTATTTTAATTTTGTTTAATTATATTGGACTCCTTGCATTTAATCGTACAAACTCTCTTTTAGTAGCTTTCTATTTACAGTTCTTATACTAATTGATAAAGTCTAAAACATAGCGTCTTCAATTTTATTGAAGCTTTCTACCAAAACATAATGGATTCTTTTTTCCCCAAACAAATGTAATTCAGCATCAACTATAAAATAATTTTTTTTTTATTCAATAAACATATTTTTAATATAAAAATGTTATAAAGTTTAAATATATGGCATCATTTATATTATTATTAACTGGAAAACAGTTTGTATATTTTATTTCTGCAACTAGGATTTCTTAAAATGATAATGAAGTAACTTTAAAATGAATCAGAAATATCCTTTTGAAAGGAAAGCTCATAAAGTTAAAAATAAGTATTTTATGGTTTAAAACTAATTAGAAAACTAACAAATATATGCCCTTTTTTCATGAATAATTTAAATGTACAAAATACCTACCACTAACTCTTTATAATATACCATTTCTTTAACTAGAATAAATTTAAATTTGATATTTACATAGTAACTTTATTTTTTGTTTTTCGAAAAATAGTATACGTTGTTAATAATTATTGGTTTTTGTTAGTTCCTTATATTTTTAAGTATAAGTAATTGAAAGTAAGTTCAACGGAAATTTTAGTGCATAAATTATTCAATTTTCGCTAACGAAAAATTTTATGAGACATTCACATTAATAAAATAGAAATAATTTTCTTATTGTCTGCATATCCTTAAACATTTGAGGAAATTAATCCTAACAAAATTTTAAGCTTTTATTATTAAGCATATTACTTAAGAATAAGAGCATGATAAAAAATAAAATCGGTGGTGATTTGGGAACATGACATGATCATAAAAGAATGTCGTTCATACATGTTCATGCATTAATTATGCATGTTCCTCCTAATGAAATGAAATCAGTATGTGTATCTCATTGGTAGGGCTAATTAAACATCGCTTTCTGTACTGAGAGAATAAATCAAAACTCTAACTCTTTCTTCTAATAACTCCGAGCATTAACCTAAATAATTTTAAATGGTCTGAAAGTAATCTATAATTAAAAGCGTGAATTATTTCAGCTTCCTCTACCTCCATTCCCTCACCGCCAATTAATTAATGACCAAACGCACAGCATATCAAATCTAAGGCCTACACTATTAATTCTTCGTACCAATATTTTAGCCCATAGCTTTCCTTAATTGCTATTTACAGATAAAAGTAATTACCAGTTTATTTTATGGATTCTCATTAAATATTTTTAATGTGTAAGTACCTTACGAAGCATGAAAGGAAATTTGAAACATTTTAATTTCTCCAAGACACTCAATAAAAAATATGTAACACATTTTTACGTATAAATGCAGACTGAATCACAAATTATTTACATATTTTAAAATTGTTTCGTTTCCCAATAGTCATTTTTCTCAAGATATTAAAACTCTAGTTAACCTGCTTACAAAATATGAAAAGTTCTTGCTATAAGAGTTTTAGGAATAGTAAATAATGATGTATTATTAATATCGAATCTGAAGTTGCTCTCACGTATAACAATAAATTATGCAGAATTATAACTCAACGTTCATTATGAAATTATAAATTTCGAATATGTTGAAAGCAAAATTTCAGGATGGTTTTCAACTATTAAGCAGACATAAAAATTAAATAGTATGGCTTTTTAGTTAAAAAAAAAATGCTCTGGTAAGCATTTGAGAATTCAAAATTGATCTTAAGTTAGAATTTTGATATGCATATTTGGTTGCTAAATATACTCAAAAATATTTATTTATCTGTTAATTAAAAATACTCAGTAAGACATGTACAATAACATTCAATAACAAAATGTGGTCTTGGGAAAGAAGCAAAGTGTTTTTAAGTTTTTAAATGAAATGTGTTTCTTAATATAAAAAAACTGCAAAACCCAAGAAAACCAAGTTTTTTTTTAAAGTAATTACATTCTTCTAATTAGAAAAACATTTTTTAAATTTTGTTTGAAATTACAATTGACTGCTTTTTTTCTTTATTTTACATTTATATAGAAAAAGCAATTGACTTACTTGAACCAGTCTATGGTTTTTTTTTTTTTTTTTTCTCATTTTTAGTGTTAATTTTCATGTTTTTATTTAATGACATTTCAACTATGGTATTTTTATACAAGCAGTTTTAGAGGTAGCATCTAAATCAACAGTTCATTTGAATCAGCTGCCAACCACCCTGGCTAGTGGTTCGCGTGTCTGACTGCGGGTGGGGAGGTTTTAAGTTCGAATCCCGTTCCGGGCATGGATGTATTTTCTCTCTCTCCTGTCTTTGTCCTTTTCTTGTATGAATGGTTGCCTACCCTATAAATGGGTATTTATGGTATATATAAACTGCGGAAGTAGGACTCGACACCAATTTATGGTTCAATTGGAAAAGTGGAGCAGTGCATCCCATATTGCTGGCATTAGACAAAGAAAAAAAAAAGCAATTGCGTAAGATAGGGGGAGGGATACATCATCAAAAATAATTTCTTTATTTAGTCACATTGCACAAGGGATAAAGATAACATCCGCATATACTATGAACTCTATGCAAAATAGTAGACCAATACAATTTTTAACAATAACTATTACACAGGTTATTATTTTTGTTTAATGAATATCTCCAGCAATATTTAGATTAGATTTCTGTGAGTTTTAATATGTAATTTAAATAATATATTTAAATGACAGTGACTTTTTTGTATATTTACCGTACTGTTACTTTTTTGTATACTTTTAAATATTTAGAACGAGTCCATAGAGCATCATTTTCTGGTACCTGTTAAATTCAAATGAAAACAAAAATCCGTATTGATTATTCCAAACCCTCATAAATTTATTGATATACATTTACAATTACTTATTGCGTTTGGATATTCGTGATTAATTAAAATATTCATATAAAAACAAAGTTTACGAATATTAATGTCCACATTATACCCATCTTTTAAAATATTTAAAAAATTTCGCGTAGATTTATCATTTTTGAAAGGTATGAATTTTTTCTTCTTTTTTAACTAATATTCATTGAAAGTACTTTAAATTCTGTTAGAAGCGATGTATATCGTTTTCACTGCTCGCCTCAAAACTGTCGCGTTTTATTAACTCTCGTTACCTTATACTAGATAAATTTTAATTAAATGTTGTGGCACCATAAAAATTTCTTTAAATGTATTTTTTTTCATTTAGTTAACATAAAATACTCTTAATAAATATATAAATACTTAATTCAAAGATGCTTATATATGCGATTAATTTCACTTCACCACATTCCTATCAAAGTTTTATTTCAATGACATTGAAATACTAAATGAAATTGCAAAATATATTAATACATATAAACATTCAAATGATATATATTTGCATATATATCTCCACAGTGTTTAATTGATAATTGCTGTTTTATGCTCGTAGAATTTACATGATTTATATCTAAGTTCAGTTATAACATGGAGTCACGTTGGTCTGGTTGGTTAGGGTCCTCACTCTCGTTTTCGGTAAGTAATGGTTTCAGACCCTAACCTAACCTAAAGAACCGTCTTATTTACTAATGGCGATTGGGGCACCTAAATATGTCATGGTTGCAATATACTCCATGTGAAATGATACCCTTGGGAAGTCTGAGGGTCTTCAGGTTTTTCGCTGCTTCTAAATTACGAAGAACCGCCTACTTTCGGGACAACGATGGCATAAACACAGGATGACCCAGCCCATCATTTCCGCTTAATGTAGGGACAAATAGGTCACTACTGTGGTCAATAATATAAATTCTAAGTATCCAGGCATTAGAAATGAAAAAAATAAAATTTTAAAAATTATAAATAAATATTTTTATTAAATATTTGGTGCAGCGATGTAGATTTAGGGAATCAGAGCTCTACTTTGGCATAGAGATGACTCAAATCTTGTAGTGGCACCTCCTATAACAAAAGATAATATAAATGAGTAATTAATAACTTATTTTTAATTCAAAGTAACTTATCTTTTTTTTATTTTAACAAATCTCAATAAAAGCAGAGTGCTGTACAAAGATTATTGTAATTTTTTTTTGGAACTACTTTGATATACCCCCCCCAATCGGAAATTTGGCAACTTTTTTTTCTCACCAAGCAAAATACCTGTCTTTACCTGCAAAATACCTTTTTTTTCTCGCCAAGATGGATTCTCTCTAAATACAAATAACTAATAACAAAAAAAAACTTTAACAAAAAAAACTCAAAAAATGATACAAAATAGCAGAAAATACTAAATTTGGCAACAGCAAAAACCTAAAAGCTGAAAAAACCTAAAGTGGTAACACCAAAAAAAGAAACATCAACCCTAAAAATACCGTAGGGAGTGCCAGATTTTGCGCGTAATTTTTGGAGGGTATATCAAAGTAGTTCCTTTTTTTTTGTTTACCTTGTTCTAATGAGCCTGTTTCATAAGGCTTCTAACTCTTACCATGCCACCTACCTTTCTAGCGGTCAACACGCCAGAATGCGGATAGTGAGGTCTTGGGTTCGAATTCCTGTTCGGACTTTGGAGATACTTCTCCTTCTCTCTCACTTGTCTTTGTCCTTTCCTTGTATGAATGAAGTATGAATGGTTGCCTTCCCTATAAGCGGCTACATATGGCATGTGTGTACTGGGGAAGTCAGACTCCACACCAAACTACGGTTCAGTTGGAAAAGTGGAGTAGCGCACCCCATATTGCCAACTTGGTTGGCACTCGGGAAAAAAAATTTTTTTATCGTGTAATAATGAAACCGTATTATAGCATATACACGTAGAAGGAGAGAATTTTTATTTTATTTTATTCATGAGCTCTTATGTAGATTAAAATCAGTTTTTTCTGATAATAAACTGACTCATTTTAATAATATGTCTTTCTCACTTATATTTTAAAACCTCTTTTACATTAAGAAAGTGCGTAAAATAAAGGGATTCACTTGAATGAATTGATTCATGTTTCTTTTACTTACTTTAATATATTCTTTTGGAGTTGATCTGATACTTGTCAGATATCTAGAAGATACGCAACAACTTATTTTAATATTCTTAAGTGATCCAAGATATTTAAATTTTATAAATAAACATCTGAAAAAATCCAGTTTTCATGTACAAAGCAGAAAGTGGAGATCGTAAAACAGAATGGTAAAATAAAAATAAATACCGGGAGAAATCAAATCCACAGAGACACAACTCCAAAAATAACATGATTTTGCACAACTTTAAGATATCATCTTAAGTGATTACATAATATCTTCGCGCGTGCAATTATTAATAAAATATATACGTCGCAGTAAAAAATATGAATTTTTTCATAATTTTGCGCAGCTTACATTGAACTTAAACGTGATGAATGCACAACTAGCGTGAATAAACAAATTATTTTAAATATAATGGAATAATTTAAAAAAGTTATTTATTTTGATGTTATTAGATTAAAAACACTAGGAATATATTTAGCATAATTTTAAGTAATTTAACATTTTAAATAATCTAAATATTGTATGAATGTATAGAGCTGCATATAAACATTTTAAGCACTTCCGGTATTACTGAATTCTTCAACTTATATTGCACAATGTCTTTGATAACACTTATTTTGCATGTTTATCTCCTTTTATGATTTTAATTTTTAACTGCATAATCATACACATCAGATGAAAAAATTCGGAA
Source organism: Latrodectus geometricus (assembly GCA_026290005.1). Taxonomy (NCBI): domain Eukaryota; kingdom Metazoa; phylum Arthropoda; class Arachnida; order Araneae; family Theridiidae; genus Latrodectus; species Latrodectus geometricus. Next base: position 61,735 of record JAPDSC010107022.1, read on the forward strand.
TAGATTTTGAAAGCACATAATATTTCATTTTATACATTAATCATATAGAAATTATTTTTTATAAAATTAGTTTAATTTTAAAAAAAATACATCAAAGCACCAAAAAGAGAATTTTTTTAAGAAAATGAATATTTAATTATTTTTATGGTGAAAAAATTTAAAATATAAAGAATAAGAAATCGACATCATGTAGTACTTTCATTTCATTTATGGGAAAAAGCATTTAACTTTCGAAAAATTTATTTTAATTGGAACCTATTAAGATTAAAGGTTCCAATTAAAATAAATTTTTTATAGGAAATAAGATTCCTATTAAGATTAATATTAAATTTTATTTTTGATCAAAACTGTTGCCGCAAACTGAACTCTAAAAGAGTAGCGCCATAACGAATTTTACGGTTTTCACTCTCTCATTTCAACTTTTACATTAGTTTGGGGAAAAAGTAATCCATTACTTTTTCGGTAGACGTCTGTAGTGATCGATATCTCGTGAGGTATCTATCAAACAATTTCAGATTTATGTTCGTTGGAACTGTGACATTTGACACTAAAATATTTTCTTGTGGTTTTTGAACTATGAAAAATAATAAATTATTCTCTTGTGGTTTTTGAATTATGAATTGGTTAATTCAGTTATGAGTACAATGTTTTTAAAATGGATGACAACAAACGGAAAATTTTATACATTTCAGTTTTTCTTTTATGATGGCGAAAATGCTAGCCAGGTGGCTAAAATTGTGAAAGGTATTCATCGTCCTATATAAGACAGTAACAACCAGTTACGTACGATTTACGTTTCGTCGATTCCGTTCGAATTTTTTTTATGTTAAAGATGCACCTCGCATGGATACAGCATCTCTGAGAATGTCTATAAAATATCAAAAATTTGCCCTTTCCTTGTATTAATAAAGTATAAATGGTTGCCCAATCTATAAACGGGTACCTACGGCATGTGTGTATTGAAAAAGTCAAACTCCACACCAAATTACGGTTTAGTTGAAAGAGTGGCGCAGTGAACCGCATATTGCCAGCCTGGCTGGTACTCGACTAAAAAAAAATAAAACAAAATAAAAAATAAAGATCTTGCCATTTTCGCGTTGCTATTGAATGAAGTGAGAGATAATTAGTGCATGACATGGTTGAGAAACCGGTCAGTCGAGTGAAGGAATATCAGTCATTACAAAAGCAGGTCAACCGCGCACATTCGTCAATCGTAACCCATACAGTAGCGAAGATAAATGAACGTGTCCGACCAGCTCTTTAGCTGTTGCTTGCTTTACAGTTTCAAAGTGAGCTTATCAACTGATGCATCATGTTGCCAAATACGTCAACCGCTTGGAAATAGTGATGAGAATGAAGCCACAGCACTATCCCCCATGATACAGTCCCGCTCAGTACAAAACCACCTATACACCCACGCAAGATTATGCTTTGTGTCTACTGGACTAGTCGTCAAGTGGTTCACTATGAACTGCTACCAACGGGCCATACTGTCACTGCAGTTGTACTCGCAACAGTTGGAACGTGTGCAACAGGCATTGCAACAGAAGGAGCCAGCTCTAGTTAATCACAGTGTGAACAGTTCTTATCGGATAACGTGACGTCTCATGTCGCGCAGGTGACCAGGAATACAATACATAGACTTAGTTTCGCGACATTGTGCACTCCTCTTTACTTACCTCTCCTTAAATCCTCAGATTACTACCTCTTCCATGCTATCATCTTCTTGAAAATCCTTCACCAATAAAGCGGACTTTTGCCAAGCCCTCATGAACTTCATCGAAAACTACGAGTTTTACAGCAAGGGGATTGCCCAGCTGGAGATACTTGCAGAAAATGCCGATGAGGATTACTTCGAGGACTAACACTTTAGATAAAACTTGATCTCTTAGGTCATTAAAATGGCAAGATATTTTTTACTTTGTACAAACCAGAAAAGAGCTCTACTGACAGCCAGATTATTGCTTTACATATACTTATTTCAATCATTATTTACTTGCTATTGTTGGAAATAAATTTGAAAATTCTACCAACAATCCGAATACTAAAAATGAAAATTTTACGAACGATTCCAACTATGAACAAAAACGAACCAAACCATTGACAGTCAAGAGAGCCTAAATTTAATGCAAAACAATTTAAGGTTTAACAAATTTCAGATTTGTGAAACTCAGCTTTAGAGTAATTAACTGTATAAAATAATTTATAGTTTGACATGAGACTATATCATCATTCTATATACATTTCTTATTTTTTTATCATTACTCACGAATTCCATATCTAAAAAAGAAAGGTATCTAGGTTTTTTTTTTACCTTAAAAGCTAACGTCTGTTATCATTTCGACTGTTAAATACTATTATTTTTTGCTAATACCACTGAAAAAAACTTCAAATAAAATAACACAATGTTTTATTGTATATTATTTAGAAAGAAATCACTTGTTTTCTGAAATGATTCATTAAAGATTCATCTCAACTAATTGGGAAACAAATTAATTTTATTGATTACTTCGTCTCTTTAGAATCATTGTTTTCACCCGAAGTGTAATTTAACCACGACCTATAGTCTAAAGAGGATTTTAAACTACTACAAAAATCCATTCTTCAAAGTTGGGAATCGAATCCACGAATTCTTACATTGATAACAAGAACATTAAGTCTTCAATAGCCTTCTTATCTCTATATGTCGACTAATAATAATGAATTAATAGTTGGATGATGGTTACTAGGTAACAATAATAATAATTCATAGCTAACAAAAATAACTAATTAATTAATAATAATTTTAATTAATTAGTTATTATTTTTGACTAGTTAAATGAACTACAAATGGCTTTTCTCGGGTATATAACAATACCTATTGGATATGTTGTTGTTACTTATGACAATTGGCGAAGCCAAGCCTACCTGTCAGGAACTGAGCGAATGAAGTCAGAAAGAGCGTCTTCCGTTTTTTGAACAGAGCACCCAAATACGAGAAATAAGTTTGACTTTGACTCATAGATGTCAGCACCATCTGGCTCTTCCAATTTGGAGATAGGAAACCAGAGAAGATCCAAGCTCCTAACACTCTCCGAGGTATTAATTTGGAATGGGAACATGGAGGACTTGTGTGATGACGACATATTTTACATGCCCCAGTCGTATTTAGTGAACACGACGGATCTTCAGTTAAGCCGGGATTCGAATTCACTACTTACTGGTAACGAGAACGACGTCCTAACCAACCAGGCCACCGCGGGCCATACCTATTGCATACATTGAACAATGAATGTAAAATCTTATTAATACAAAATTTTAAAACATAAAGAGACAATAAAATTTTCTTATTATATTATAGTTATACACTGAATACGTCATACACTGAATTCAGACGATAGAGAAGTACATACGTTATATACTATAGCATAGTAAAAATATTATGCTACATTGAATTTACCATATAATTATATTAGATAGTGTTTCTTTCTTGTTTATTCAACCTGATATAGTAACAAGTTTGATTCATTTCTATTTTATTCAAGTTTACTAAATCAAAAGCAAAAACTTTCCTCTAATGTACTTATGTCTGAACACAATTAAAAGAAATTTTAGTACATTACAATGGCTACCTTTTTAAAGTATTAATTACCATTATTATATAAATAAATTAAAAAGTACGGTATTATTTCAAAGCAATATATTTGAGATAATTTCAAAATGCACCAACTGAAAATTTTAATTATTGCTTTAAACACAAATTACAATACATTTTCCAAAATTAAATCAAAAATTGACTTTGAAACTGGAACTTAATTTTGTGTTTCGTAAATAATCCGTATATTTTTACGAACAAAATTCATAACTGTGCTTACAGGCTATTTTAGTAATTTACAAAAGTTTCGCAAGTATTTAGAAACTGGTAAATCTAAAGTATTCAGTGTGTATGAAATAATTAAAAATGTGCGTGTTCTAAATAATCATTATTTGCTTAAAAATCTTTTTTGTGCTAAATTGAAAAATAATAAATATTTTGAAGAGATTGTAACTATAGTTCAGTAAAAAAATATGCTGAAAACGATATATGAGTAAACTTTTTATATACATGTTAATATAAAAGTCGGAATTCTTATAAATCACATAAATAAGTTTTTTTTTTAGTTTTTGACAGAATACGATTAAATGAAGTGCGTGTAAAACTGGATGTTCTTAGAAAAAAAATTTTTTTTTCCTCTTTTTTCCTCACAAAAATTTAAGAAATGCTACTTTTAAAACAATTTTGACATTTCTGTGCAGATTTTTACGATAATTTTTCTATATTCAAGAATGGTTATTAATTGGTTATAAAAATAAAAAATGTTGCAGCAATAACTTGTGTTCTCACTTTCCTTTCATAAAAACAAAAATACTCGAAAATTTAGAAAAAAGCTTTTTCGAAAATTATAACTGAAGAATGAGTTGATAAATTGCATTTGGTTATATTTATTTATTTTTCATTGCTTCTCTGAATAACATCAAAGTAATTTTTACATTGGGGCTTAATATATATTACTCATATATGTTCATATAAGCGTATACATAGTTATAGATTAAAATATTTTATAAACTCCTGAAACGAATAATATTTTTTTAAAAAAAAACATTATTCTATATTAACAAATTATTAAAATAGCTTCATTTTTGCTTTAAAAACTAAAATAATGATATGGTGCAGCAGCATATTATTATTTTAATGATATGTTGCTTCAGTAGTAACGATATGGTGCAACAACGTGAAAGGAGCTAGACTGATTGCCAGATTATTGCTTTACATATTCTTATTTTTATCATTATCGTTTATTTGCTACTGTTGGAAATAAATTTGAAAATGCTACAACAATCCAAATTCTAAAAACGAAAATATTCTACGAATGATTCCAACGATAAACGAAAATAAAATATACGATTTATAACGATGAATACCGATTGATAGTGAAGTCTATATTTGAATATAAATAATAAAATGATTAAACATATACCAAAATATTGCATATTTCAATCTTTTAAATAATTAGATCGCAAATTTATTTTAAAAGCTCTATTGAGTTACATTATTAGAAGTCTTTTTTTTTTTTTTAATTTCTCATAAATATATTCATGTTACATATGTAAGTTTTTTAGTAAATTTCTTCATAAGTATATTCATGCCACATAAATATGTTTTTTCTTAAAAGGAGTTGATTCTTAGTTTGAAGAATTCTAACTTCTATTTGAATAAAAATTTTTATTGAATATAATTAAATAATAAAATTAACATGTTTTAATCACATGTACAACATACAATGAATAGAGTAATATGCAAAAACAGGAGAAAAATTATTACCCAAAACTTTATATAATATAACTTTCATAATGAAAATACAGAGGAATTTTGTTGAAGAAAACAAAAACTTAATAAATTAGATAGCATATTTAAAATTAAAACAAAAGTTCAGTCAAAATGATCCAAAAAGCACTTATTGTTATTAGCACAGCTAAAAGCTCATGTGATTTCAGCAATATTTAGAACTAAAAAACTCCTAATTTTTGAAAGAAGTTAGGAATAAAAAAAACATTATAACCATGTATTTAAATTGTTTTAATAAAGGAATTCTCATCAACTATTTTCTTGAGTAGGAAAGAAGTCATAACGATTAGAGATTTTCTAATGTTCTTCTGGTGAACAAGAAGTTGTAAAATATGTTTTACTTTTATTCTTCATGTTCTCAAGAATAAAAAGATCAGATAAAAAATATGAGAATGACTAACTTTAAAAGTCTATAATAATGACCAAAAGAAAAATTAGAATCAATAAACTGGATCTCCAATAAAATGTATTTCTAGCCATTCACTCCAAATTACATTTCCATTGGGCAATTTAGCAAAACTATTCCTAATAATAACCACTTTAATTATAAGTTTCTTAAAAATAAGCTTTTGATTTTTTATGTATGTGGCCTGGGTTATTAAGGTTTTAAAATTTAAAGAAATAAAAACTACTTCTTTTAGAAACTTATATAAAAAGTCATACTTCTTGTTGCTTTTTTTGTGGGCTGATTAAGCTTCTTCATAAATAAAACTGATTATGTTTTAATCTGGGAACATCTAATAGGAAATGAATCAATATATTTTGCTGTTAATTTATCAAAGAGCCTGTCAAACACGTCAATTAATTATTTTTCGAGTATTCACAGAAACGTAGAAGTTTTTCCATAATTAGTCATCAAGTGGAAATCATTTATTTCTTTAATCGAACGCTATTGATAATCATTGCCACTAATAGCCTCTGATATGTGCGTGAAAAAGAAATAATTGAATCTAGTGATGCAGTTAATATCTGATGAAAAATTGTAATTAAATTGATAGAAGATATCTTTCATCTTAAGTGAAGAATTCTAATCAGAAATTGTCAGCTAATTAAAGGATCTTGCTTGTCAAGATTTTTTTATAATCCCCAACATGTATCCAAATAATTAGATCGTGTTTAGCTAAGGGCTGTTTTATGACAATAACCCGAATAATTACGAGCCTTTCTTTTAAGTTGAATATAAACGAAATTTTGAATCTCTTCTTCATTAAAGAAAATTAATACACTGTTTTATAAAAAAAATAATTCTGGATTAATTAATTTTTTAAAACTTTTAAGAAAGTTAATGCTTATCTTAATTAGAATAACGAGAAAAATAGTTTACGTTGTAAAAATATTAACAATAGCAAATAATCGGAACTGTTTTATTAAAGCTGAGTTTTTGTTTTTAAATTCAATACAATTTTTAATTGATATTTTCTTTTGCTTGAATATTTTTAGAATACTTCTTTATGTCTTTAGAAGTATAAAATAATACAGTTTATGTATATATTTTAAATATTGGAAGTATTTTCAAAAATTTATTAATTAAAAAAATATTCAAGTTAACTCCAAAATATAATATTCAAAAATGACAAATTTTTGAAGAAATTCAGAAGTGGCGGCTTACAACTTTATTATAATTATTAACAGTTAATAGAATAATACATTTAATGAAATAGATAATTACAAATAATTTAATTATTTGCTTACAAGAATGTTGTGTTGATTAGATAAATAAAATATCGATTGAATAAAATAAAATAATGTTAATTATGACACTTGGCAAAGCCAAGTCCACCCTTCAGAAACTAAGCTAATGAAGTCAGAAAGAGCGTCTTCCGTTTTTGAACAAAGCACCCAATACGAAAAAGTACGACTTTGGATCATAGATGGCAGCACCATCTGGGTCTTCCAATTTAGAAATTGAAGCCAGAGAAGACCCATAGCCTGGCTCCAACCACTCCTAGAGGTATTAATTTGGAATGGAAACATAAAGGACATTACGACCACGACATATTTTACTTACCCCAGTCGTCATTAGGGAACAAGACCAATCCGGGATTCAAACTCACTACCTTTCGGTAACTTGACGTATTTGGGGTTCTTTTCCTAAATTTTTAACTTGTATATAATATTTTTTAAAATGCTGCCTTTCAAAACTGAGTGTATCATTTATGTTGTTTTTTTTTTTTTTTTTTGTATTATTATCATGCAGTTAATCCCTAAATACAAATAATCCATTAAGACATAAAGATATTATAAATCTATTGCCATACAATCATAAAAATTTATTTATTAATCATAACTAAAATTTGTTTACTTTTTAAGTCGTAATGTTTCATTTTTATATTGATTTTCGAAAATTTACTATTAATTTAGCTTGGTTTTTCATGGTGTACTATGTTTATGACAATTAAACAGACATTAAAAATTTTGTAGGAATGCATTTAAAGCCATAATATACTTGCTATAATAAAAAATAATCTCCCATCTAAGAAAATTATTCGTATCATTAATTATTTTTGAAATGAATGGATTATTAATTTTCAATTAATGAATGAAATCTAATATTTTTTAGAACAAAAGAGCACAGCTAATAATCCATGAAATATTTTTATTGCTTTATTAATTTTTGAAAAATTAATATAATATAGCTTCTACTAAAATCATAAGATTTATTGAAAAGGAATGGTTTTCCAGGATGGAGTATATATTTCACATAAATGCAACTTTCTTACATTTCGTAGTAACAAATTTCAAAACAGATTACTTGTTATGATAAATAACAGCTTTTTCAGAAAGCACTCAGGTTATTAGTATAAATTCAGCAACTAAAGTAATAGAATAAAGAACACTTTTTTTTGTGTAGTGGAATGTAATCCGAGATTCCATCCAGCAAATAAAAGCGTTTAGAAAAACCGGCCAAGTGAAATTCCTTGTCTTCAGTATCAACAAACTTTATGGTTTAATGGATTATTAGAAATCCATAGAGAGACCTATTTATCACACGGAAGGCGTGAGGGTACTGTTAAAACCATAAAAGAATATTTAACTGCTTGGAGTGAAGAAAAGAAGACCAGATTAAGTGAAGAATTGAAGTTCAGCCATTGGAAAATGTCAACGAAAGGATCTTTTGTTGAAAGGAGTGAATAGAATTCCTGTTCATTGGTATTCTCAACTTTGACACTTACATAGATAAAATGGAACGACGAAGCTCGTGAGGACACGTATTTTTCCTCCTTATTTTATTTTATTTGTTTAATTTTATTTTTGGTTTATTTCTGTATCAAAACTTGTTCAAATTTATCAAATCAAACAAATGACTCTTCAGCTTAAAGTACGCCTAGATTAAAAATATGTTCCATGCAAAACGAATTTTTTTTACTTTTTCTCTATAAAATCTATAAATTTTACCTTTATTTTTAAAAAAAATATTTAGTGATTTACGTCTTACATAGTAATGAAAGACCAATATTTATTATACATATATATATATATATATATATATATATATATATATATATATATATA
>JAPDSC010107054.1:0-12703 GCA_026290005.1 Latrodectus geometricus
GCACTTTATTCCATTTATCCTATTTTATTTAACCAGATTTTTAATATTTTAAATTATAAAAATAATTCTATTATGTACACATATTCAATAGCTCATATGAAATACATTTACCTATAAGTATATCATATGAATACGTTTATTATTTCGTTAGATATATTACTTCAAGTCTTGAGTGATGTTTCTATTTATATGAAACAAATATAAAAAATTCTTAAAATTTTAGGATTATATATATATTCCACGCCAAATTCTGCTGATTTTTCAATTCTGGATATACATTGAAACATCTTAAAAGCTGTAAATACTTGAGAAACAAATTAATGTGTACATTTTCAACTCGTTTTTACCTTATTTGAATTATTTCCGATATGTTTTTCATTTTTTTCACTTTAATATAATTTGCTACAAAGATATAGAGATTGTTTTAAATAATTTTAATTATTGTATAGATATTTAATATTAATAAAACCAAAAAGCTTTCTTCTGCTTAATGATTCTTAATAACTAAAAAAAAAAATTTTATTTCTTTTTTGATATTTTTTCTTATAATGTTAAAACTTGTATCAGAAGAAAAAGTTGCAAAATGCTATTGAAAAATCACTTTTAGACCATTTTAAAATACAGTTGTTTTCCCAAAAGAAGAATTAGTACTTTGTAAGTTGATAAATTACCCAAACTGAGTTCAAATTTTAAATGTTTTTAAATTTATTTAAATATCTAGATTTTAGTAAAGTTGCTTTAGCAAGATGCGCGAGCAGTCGTGGCCGAGTGGTTAAGGCGATGGACTAGAAATCCATTGGGATCTTCCCGCGTAGGTTCGAATCCTACCGACTGCGGGTTAATATTTTACTCCGACTCGAAAGTAATACATGATCATAAAAATTGTTAGTAAGCTTTATGTTTTTATAAGTAAGTAATTATTTCACTGTTTAATGACAGTCTCTGAGCTTCAAATAATTTTAATGTCTGGAATTTATGTATTGATTATTGGAAGCATATTGAAAACTTAATTTATAAGAACTACAATGTTTGAAAGTATCAAAAAAAAAAAAAAAAAAAAAAATTATTATGATTCAGTTTCAATATGGATTACATTTTAAGTGAGAAATTTTTTTTCTATAAAGATTACAAAAAATTATATTTTTAAAAATATATTTCTATATTTTTAAAAAATATTATTAAATATATTAAAAAAATATTTCTATACATAAAAAAAAAGAAATGTTTATTTATTTCAATCTACCTATTCAATGAATTTATTCTTTATAATTTAACATTCTTCAAAATTTTACTAACTAGATATTAAGCTGCATCATTGATTATCAATGTTGCAAATATTTGATATAAATATTCAAGGTGAAATTCCCTAATTTGAAACCCCATTTATCTTGAACCTAATTAAAAACCCAGAACATTTTGTATATATAGCATCCCAGGAAAAAATTTTAAAATTTTATTATTACAGTATTTTAACAATAATGTATTTAAAATGATACCTCAAATAGAAAAAAAATATATATAACAAATTTTGAATATTTTAGTAATTAGCCGATAATAATTTTAAGTTTTATTATAATATATTAATTTTAAAAAATTTAATAATATTATGAGTTATGATAAAATCAGTTTAGCTGATAAAATACTAGAAAATAAAATGAAGGTTATTTAAAGATTTAAATTAAAATATCCTTTATTTAATAATTACGTTTTCTATATGATTTTACAAAATTTCATAAATAAATATTTGGATTATCTTATAAGTAGAGTTAAAAGTTTTACGAAATTTTATGGATTTTATTTTCAAAGACCATAAGACAAAATTTAATTTTTATGAAATCTTTTGCAATATTTAATAGATTTTGAAACAATTAACATTTGCTTTTAAAAATACACATATAATCTAAAATTTCAAAGTAGTTTTAGATTATATGTGCATTTTTTAAAAGCAAATGTTAATTTTTTTCAAAATATATTAATTTTGAAAAAAATTCAAAAATTTAAATTTCCTGATTAATCATTTTTTATTTTTAAAAGCAGTTTGATCTCTATAAATAATAATAGCTTTTAAATATTTCTTTTAATCTAAGTTGTTAAATTCATTAGATGAAAAAAATTCATCTGCAATTTATAATCGCAACAGAATTTGAATAATATGATTTTCAAATGCTTATCTAGCTTTAATCATCTATTTGTGATTCAAAGTTTTTCTTTTATCTGCAATGATTTTTGTTACATGGTCTTATTGAATCATGTATACGAATATATTCATTGTATTCTGTAGATTTAAATGTAATGGATTTCATTGTCTGATTAATATTCTTGAAACAAATGAACATTGAGTCAAGTTTAGCATAATTTAAAAACAATTATCAATAATCATTGTCATGCTTTCCAGAATTTCTTTCTTTTTACTCATATTTTACTGTGGTATATTATTTAGAAAGCTTATTAATTAATAGCAATTTAAAATTTAACTTTCTATTTTTATATAAATATAGAGGTATATCAGTTTTAACAACTATTTATAATTATTTATATTTACGAGTATTTTTAACGGATTCAGATTTGATAATTAAATGAGTCAATAAACTGGTATTTGTTTAACAAATATTTTCATCAAAAACTAAAAATTCAGAAATTAGTATTTTTTAAGGGAACTTGAATAGCCATGGCAGCGTTTTCGAAATACTATCTCTCTAGTATTTTTAAATAAATGATGCAATCCTGACTGATATTTTCTGGCAATTGCAAAATAAATACTATTATACCATGAGAGATCCAGAATTAATAAATCAAAACTAATTAAACTTGTATGAAATTCTTTATTTGTCTTTAAATTCATTTATTTGCTTCGTAAGATTACAGATAAAATAATAATAAATTTATTTAACCACATCATAATATTATTCTCTGAGGAGTAAAAGGTACCTGATTTGGCCCCAGTATACTTAACATTCGGATGTAAATTTTGTCTTCTGCATGTACATGTATATCCAGGAAGGTGCTTAAGAGTTTCAGGGTTTTCTCCCTCGCGATTCAGGAAAACGACCTACAGCATATGAAAATCCTCCCGGATAAAGAAACATTGAGAATATTAAAAGTTTCTTGTCTGTTAGGCAATGATATGCTGTGTTAAGTATAAATAATAAAACAAATATAGTACCTTAATTTACTTTAACTAATACAGAAGTAGGTGTTTAGATTAAAGCTATGATAGAAGTATAGTTTTTATCTGCACATATCTATCCAGAGACATCTATTGGATTGGTTGAACAAATCTCGATCATTTTTCAGGTACCATAAGAAATATATTTATTTTTTTATGTGTATGAACATTTATTAGCAAACTATAATTCATTTATGAATTCGAATGGAATTATTATAAAAGTTTAACGTATGCATTTGGTAATGTGTATATTTATTTCTAAAATTTGATTAAAAAAAGTGTTTCCTGAAATCGTTAAATAGTTAATTCTGAAAGATATGATATGTTGATCAAAAATAATACTGAGGTTTTTTCTGTTACCTATTTGTCACACATTACCTGATTCTTAAATGACTCTTTCTAAAACTTCTTATTTAAAAGAATTTCAAAATATTTCTAATATTTATTTTCAAGTAAATATATTAAAAAAAATCTATTAATATTTCGATAAGGAATAGAATTGAAATATATTAAATTACTAGTTAGGACTTCAGTTATATATGCTTTTTCTTTCTGACATTTAATAAACGTATGAAAAAAAATATTTGTATGGAAATGTAGGCTAATGTTTATTTGCGCTAAAATTATGACATATTTTATTTAATACTATAATGCTATTTTCTGCATTCATAATATTTGTATTAACTTTTTATTTTTGTAATATAATGTTCATTTTCGTTTAAAAAAATTGAGAATTTTAATGACTGTTGTTCAGAGGAGATTGAACACAATTTTATTATTTTACTTCTATTTACAACTATTTTGTCTCTTACACAGTGTTACATATTAATACTTACGAACACAGTTACAGATTCTATCATTAAAAAAAAATTGTAAGTAACAAGTTTAAGTGAATCGTGCCAACAAAATTAATTATAATTTATAAAAACGTCTTGACAACTCTAAACACGCCAACCTTAAATCAATTGGCGCAGGTTGGCTAAATTGTGAAGCATGCGCGGAAAAAATAACTTTCTCTTCCCAGGTACTGTTGAATGTTGATTGTATTGTTTACCTGCGTGAATATATGGAAGTGAAGTTAGGTTTGAAGGCATCGTAATAAAAAAAACAACCTCGTGTTAGACTCTTACTGCTAACAAGTTCTTATTATATGTAAGTAATTTAAGCATCTATCAATTGTTGTATAAAATGGAAATTGCTTGCTTTGAAGGAAAGTATGTTTCAATTTCTGTAGTCTTTTTTAATCAAATTTTATATTGACATCAATAGTCCATGAATTGCTTCAAATACGGAATGTAATTTTTTTTCTTGCTTATTTTTAGTTGCGTTATAATTCATTTTTAAAATTTTAATGAATATTACTAAAGAAATATAATAATATTTATTAACACAGATAATAGAAAAATCAGTTTTTCATAAAAATTATCCTTGTAATGCATGGACAATGTGTTTCTGAGCAATAAAAATAAATAATGTGTCTTCAAAAGGAAATCTTACATCTGGTTTAAAAATGGTTTTTTATCGTTAAACTTGAAAATTATGCTTTTACTAGATATAAAAGATATTTCTTTTTATATGTAAATAAATATTTGCTTAAGTTATTGTAAAATGTGGTTTAAATTAAAATGTAAAATGTGGTAATTGTATATATAGTCTGATAATGTATATATATTTGCACAAAATTTTGTAAAAATAAATTCAAAACATTATTTGAATTGAAATACCAATTTTTACTGGAAATTATTAAAAATAAATTTCCTTTTTGTGCTCATGTTTCTGTAATGTTTAGATTGAGATTAACAAAATTTCATGATTAATAGTATTCTATTAATTATTATTTTGCTCTGGACTTCAGAAATTAGTCTCATGTTAAGGTTTATTCTCTATTATTCAAGCATTTTGTGTTTTTTATTTATTGCCTTAATATCTGTCTTAATTTGAGTTTATCTTATTTGAACCCTATCTGCCAGCATTAAAGTTTTTGAAACATTATAATTTTTTTGAAATTACATTCACACTGATACTTGAAATATGTTAAAAACTTGTCAGAGAATAACATAATTATGTTACAATGTTACTTTAAATATAGGTTATAGTAAGCATATATGTAAAAAAACAGTTACTGTTCCAACTTTTTCATATCAAGGGAAAAGTGTGGGTATTTATTTATTGAAAAAAAATTATTTGTACAACAAGGGAAATAGAGTAAAAATTGATATATATATTCTGACAAAATAATTTAAAAAAAATTAAAATCAACAAAAGCATAATACTTAAGGAATACAGATAAAGTAAATACAGAAAAAACTACTTGTACAAGGTAACCAATAAAGTCCTTGCCATCTTTACTTTACCGTTGGATGAAGTGAAAATAGGTGTTTAATATGTTATGTGGTTTAAAAACATTTGGATTGAGAGTAGAAATACCAGTCATTATAAAAGAGCAGGTCAAGCAAACACTTTCAGCAATTGTAACTTATAGAGTAATTAAGACAAATTGAAGTGACCAATAACTTAATTCAGTGCTGTTTTCTATATGACTTCTAAGTAGACTAATTATTAGCTGCATCAAATCACTAAATTTGACAAGAACTTGAAGATAGCACTGTGAATGAATGTGCTGCAAGGCATTGGCTAAAGAAATTCTTAAAGGGAGATTCAGGCCTATAAAGCAAAACTTTCACTTAGCATTCATAGAATTCTTTGCATCCAAAATTCCCAATTTTTAGCATCTGAAGAGATGTTATCAGAAGGTACTGGTTATTGAGAGAGATTACTTTGAAAATTATACGTTCTCTAATCATTTTAAATGAGTACAGTACAAGCTATACTTTCTCTAAATCATTTTCTTTTAGGCCATTAAAAAGGATAAGAACTTTAATTGTTACCTTTTATTTCAGAAGTCAAAATTTACTTTCTTTATATCATAAGAGAATTTAACAAAACACTTAGATATGTAAAAAAAAAAAAAAAAAAAAAAAAAAAAAAACTGAATATTTTTTCTGTTTTATTTTTTTAAATCATTATCTGGCTGATCTGACTAATGCAATGAGACTTGTTAATTTACAAACTGATTCAAAACTATTTTTTCTCAATACTTTTAAATAACGAAATATTTTCTGATTTTATATTAGATAAACAGTTATGAAATTATGCTTTGTTTAATCTTACATATGCTTTACATTTAAGTATAAGTAGCAAATATTGTGATAATTGTATAGACCTGTTTCTGAAATAGTAATCAAATTACTATTTCATTAAATAAAATGGATTGCTTAAAAAATATCATTTCTTTTTCAATAATTAAAATCCATTAAAATTAGAATTTCATAAAAGATGGTAGAATATTCATTGCTTTTATTAATAAAATAAAAATTCTTATTAAAGAAAAGATATTTATTGTAAAATCTTGAATTTCTCATTATTGCACAATGGTTGCAAATTCATGCATTTTTTTATACCTTATACTTGTATCTACATTGCAGTACTGCAACATTTCCTATGCAACCTTTCCTAAAAACCAACTTGCATGAACAGAATCAATATTTATGTATTTATTTTAACTTAAAATGTCAGTATCTCTTCATGTAGTAGTTTTCTTTTTTATTATTGTGTATTAGAAAATATTGTGTGTTGCAGTGAAAATGAATTTGACCATACTTTGCTTACAAATAAACTAAAGCAAAAATGATTCATGTTAGTAGTTAATGAGATGTTATCATATACCTAAGGATGCTAATTAAAGCTCACTTATGCCACTGTATAAATTCCAACAAGGAATTTATTGAAAGTATTTGATAAAGATATAGTGTTTTCCAATAAAACATGCAGATGATGGAAAACTGTCTAGTAAATTATTTCTACCATTATGTGATCTGGGCAATTAACTTTGATCAACAATGAATTTTCAAAATCAAACTATGTTCAGAGAAGTATTGTCAGCTAAAAAATAATTTAAAAGTAGCATTTCAAAAAGAGAAGCTGGTGAAGTTCAATAACAACATACTGCTTCATAATAATGTCAAGCTACATACTGCTTTTGGTACTTATTGGAAACTTTCAGGTGAATTAAGCTGGAAAATTCTGCTCCATTCATCATATTCCCTGGGCTAAACATTTTTTTAATACTTGTTTCTGCTCTTATTCATTCTTTAGAAAAGTATTCAAAATTAGAGTCAGATGAATATGGGTTCAATTTTTTTGCCTCTTGAAATATGGCAGTCTGATAATTTATCCAAAGTGAAAATTTATTATTTTGTTTTATTTTAAACAAAATAATAAATTTTTTTGAAAAGCTGACACAACTTTCTGGCAGACTCAAGAATTTAAATCTATTATATCAGTTACTATTTGAAATATTATAATATAATATGAGCATTTCAAAATCAAAGAAATCTGTTAAATTTAAATCAAAACTGTGGCAATTTTTCTGAAAGAAATAGATTAAACAATATAAATTATTTCTGCCTTTTCATTAAATGTCCCTTATATAAATCCAATGCATAATTTATTTTTAATCAAGCACAGTAAAAAAAACTGAAGAGCAATGTTTTAATTCTTAGAA
This sequence comes from Latrodectus geometricus, assembly GCA_026290005.1. Lineage (NCBI taxonomy): Eukaryota > Metazoa > Arthropoda > Arachnida > Araneae > Theridiidae > Latrodectus > Latrodectus geometricus. The sequence continues at coordinate 7,731 of JAPDSC010107054.1, forward strand.
CTAATTCATCAATTTTCTCCTAGGCCTGTAAGGCTTTACAACTTCCACAAATAACTTTAACTGCCAAACTATACAAATTGGCAGCTATATTTTTAGTTATTAATAAAACATACCTTTGCCTTCATGATTTTTTGACTTGAAAATTTACAATGCTCAAACATGAAAGTTAAATTTACAAAAACAACTGTGTAAAACCAATTTTTCTTGAAGAGATAACGGTTAGAACAGTTTTAACAGTTGTGGGTTTAGTCCTTATTTGAGTCTTCAATGTTTATAACGGTTTGTAATCCATTTTGAATTTTGTCCTATCATATTCAGCTCTCATATCTAAGAGACGATTGTTGAATAACAATGAACTAAATTTTTTTAGCGTTTCTAATTTTTTCCATCAAAATTATCTATTTTTGAAAAGTTTTCATTTGATTATTTTTACTTCAATTTATAAAGTTTCTGTTGCCAATTAGAATACATTAAAGATATTCATTGATTTATTGAAAAAAGTTTTTATTCCTTAATATGTTTGTTTTATTGCAGACCAAATATTTTTTTCAAAATGACATCTGAGAAATCACTTCCTAAAGCTGCTACAGAGGAATGTATAGTAAGGAAAGAAAACAGTATTAATGAATATTATTCTGAAAGAAACCAGTCATTTGCTAATTTTCTTCGCAAAATGTGTCGAAGATTGATAATTCATTCTTCTGCTCAAAGATTTAAAAGAAAAAGACCAGGATCTAAAAGGAGTCCATCTGCCATCATAACAATAGATACTGTAGCTGAATTAAAGTACTTTGAATCTAAACTTGGTAATTCTGCTTGTATCACTCAACAATTGATTAATCAGGTAATATTATCAGCATTTAAATGTTATTTTTTATATACTTTATGAATGCTTTTATTAAAACATTCTTTTACCACCTTAGGCTGTTGAGTTGTTTCAAAAAATAACAAGAAATGAGAGATTTTATGACAGGAGAAAAAAACCATTAGTTGAAATGCCATCATTATCATCTATTGGACTTTTACAAAATGTTCAACTTTCTAACAGAGTTGAGATGCTTAAAAAGGTAAACAAATTTTAATTTAAAGTTACTGTAATGAATATTATTTTTACAAATCAATGATAAAAACAAGTTTTTCATTACTTAACAGTAATGAAAAACAAAAATTTTATAGTAATGAAAAGCTTGCTTGCTAAAATAACAAACTTTAATATTTTTGACAAATTTCAACTTCTCAATCTTCAAACATGTTATTTTTAGCAAAAGATTTCATACTTGAAGAGTGACATATCAAATTACATTTTAGAAACATTAAATAAAATAATTTATGTAGTATTATAATAAATATACATAATTGAATAAGACAATGCATTGAATCTGTACACTTAAAATTTAAAAAAAAAAAAAAAAAAAATGACACTAAACTATGGCTTTGGTATTTAACAATATACAAGTTCTAGAATACTTTCCAAATTATAGTTAAATAAATAAGTAATTTATAAATGTGTGTGGTCTTATAAAAAAAATTGATGTTAATGTTAGTGAAAGTGATGTTTTACTTATTTCAAAATTTGCTTTACCATTTCTCCTAAAAGCTTGGAAATTATTTCAAATTTTTTATCTTTTCTTAGAGAAATATTTTCTAGTATTTTATTTTTTTAATTTTCGTTCACTAAGCTGGTATCTGAATGTTTAGTGCTTTTGCATTTGATTCAACAGTTTGAGGGAAATTTAAAATAGGTCTTGAAAGATTTTTAAATGTTAAATTAAGGAAAAGAATTTGTGGAAGCAAATATTTGAATTTTTCCCAATGTTTTGCATTTAATAATTTGAATATGTACCAAAAACTACATTGAAATACTTATCAATATATTAAGAAATTGACAGGATGTATTTAATCCTCTTCAGATATTTTCTTTATAAATTTTTTAAAGTCATTTAAATACTTTTTTACACCATACTTTTATAAAATTTATTAAGTTATTGACTACCACTACAGTATTTCATTAAGGTAAGCTTTTTGAGGAAAGAAACAGAATTTGTGTTGCCAAGTAAATTTGGGTTGTGGTCAGCAATAGATTTTATCTGCTCCTAATTAAAAACTCATCCTCATCCATTGGACAATGTTAATAAGCACTCTTGATAGCACCTGCTCACTTGTTTCTCTTTCTATCCAATTTAGTTTAAGGTCTACAAATATGCTAATCATTTATGCTGTTTGCATATATCTATTTTGATAATGTTAAATAAAAGTAAGTAGAAATTCAATTTTGTGCTTGTCAAATAAGGATTTCTAAATCCTCAGTATCTGCGAGTCTTTCTGAATCACTCTGCTCTTAAGAAATCCTCCATTAAAATTGTAAAATCTAAACATTTTTATCAATTTTTTCGTATTTTTAACAAAAATCTTTTAATTTTTTTTCTACAGTCCTTTGTATTGTGTTTGTGATTAGATACGTGACTAATCACAAACACAATACAAAAACATAAGAATGAAAGTTTATGCTTATCCAGTTTCAAATATTTACAATTAAAACGTTCTACCTTTGTATTTTGATATAGCATATTCTTCATTATAATCTGTAAGGTAAACCTTTTATATAAGCAGTTTACAATGGCTTGAAAAGTAGAGCTAACTGCCACATTTTGAAGCATGTGAATAAATTCTACATAAAAGCAATTGTTTTTATGTCAACATCTTTAAAACTATGAACTGAGTGTCATCTGTAATTTATGCATCCATACATCACTTAAAGTTAATTTGAAGTTTGAACCATTTTAATTTATTATTGTGGTGTAAATGTTTAAATTATCTGATACTCATTTATTTAGAGAGGGAATACATTTATGTATCAATATGTTTTACACTTGTAACCATTGTAGCTTTTGAAATTGCCAAATTCTTCTTCGCACTCATTCATTTCAAATATTAATGCACGCAATTAATAACTTATTTCAATTACAAAAATGGATTGCATAGTTATTATATTTATTAATAAAATTTGAATTTTACAACAAATTACTTAATATTTTATTATAGGTAATGATTTAATATTGAAATAATATCTGCCAAAGCTAAATACTGAAGTTTCTTAATATTTATTATGAAAAATGTTGATTTAAGCTATGCTCTTCAGGAAGCGTCAATTTAATTTTCTGATCTGTTATAAAACTGACTCTTAGTTATAGAAAAAATAACTTCTGCAATATTTTTATCTTGACCTTTATCTCTTGCATTTACAGTAAATTATGCAGAATTTTTTGTGTTTATTAACCAACATGCATATATGTTATGTTAGATGTCAAGCATTACTATTTTATTATTTTTATAATAAAATAATATGTATTTTATAATAAAATAATATGTATTTTATATGAATATTATATTATGCAGTTAATCAGAATTTTACTATGGTAAACTCTATTACTTGTCTTATATTAGGATAATATATCATTACTTTGTCTAATAGGGTAATGAAATACTCTGATAACTATTGTAATGAAATCCAGAATATAGATCTTTTTATATGAAATAAAAAAATATTTAATATTCTAGATATAAATTAACAAATAATTTGTAATAAAATTAAAATCTTATAATTATTATGTAGGCATGATTCTAATTAAAACAATATCTGATGTTATTGCATGTTAAATTTAATAAAGGTGTTACAATATCTTGAGTTTATGTACTTAATTTAAATAATCAATAAAAATGTTAAATTCATGAAGTTATCATTTTGAACTTCAAAGATTTGAAACCACATACTTACAGAAAAAAAAAAAATTACTTTTATTTTCTCAAAAATAGGTGCTGAACAAATATATCTCTATAAATATTAAAGATCCAAAATCCTTTTAGATAATATTGACAATAGGTTACTATATTTTTACATTGTCTATTTTACAAATTGCACATTTGTGTTTGTTTGTCATAAGTTAAAATCTCTTATTATAAATAAAAATTTCTCTTTATGTATTGGAATCTATCACAATTTGTGTTTTTAAATTGGTTTCTCATGCAATTTAAATACTGCTCCAGAAATATTATAGGAATGAAAAGGTAGCAATTCAATTTTATTGTCACTTGGCTATATGAATATAATTTGAATTATTCATTTTACATTGAATTTTCAAGTTTAAAATTACAAATAATTAAGTATTAGTAAAGAGCTATGTATATTTTTATCAATAGAAATTGAGTTGCACTATGATAAACTTTCTTCTCAAGTTGAATAAATTAATTGATTTAATTACATTGCTTATATTTTGAGCAATATTCATGAATGTGTTTTATAAAAATATGTAAAGGACATTTTATTTCTATATTTTAAAAATATGTGTAATTCTTTTGTTTATTTATATTAAAATTACATATCTTGAAATAAAAATTTGATTTGTGTGATTTTATGAGAAGTTTTAAAATAAGACATTTTCATAATTAAGTCATGTAAATCAAAAGTGTGGTTAGTATTTGCAGACACTGAATCCATGATCCCACACTCATTTATTTACCTAAATAATTATGTTTGAATCATCTCGTATTTCATTAGACTTATTAAGGAAATTTGATTTAATTAGCTTTGTAATCTGATTATTGATAATTTGAAAATCTGAAATGTATGCTACAAATATCAATTTAGAAATACTGCTCTGTTTTATTTCATATACCAATTATTTTCAAAAATTAGGACCGAATATAAAATTGTTATCATTATTTAAGTGCTGAATGCTATTCATGACCTTGAGAAAGAAAGTTTTTTCTTCTATAACTTGAATTTAAAATGTAACTGAATGTGAATTTTGTTCATTATTTCATGTTATGACAGAATTTGTTTCATTTATGTAATGCTTTTTGTTTTCAGTTGGATTCACTATTGAGTTCTGCCATGAAGGAGAAATTTCAAAAAGAGGAATCACTACAGAGGCAGCCTAACGGAGAAAATTTTTGTAGACATAAAAAATTATTTT
>JAPDSC010107061.1:0-10046 GCA_026290005.1 Latrodectus geometricus
TAAAAACTGGGGTCTACAGCCAAACATGATGTTTTGGATGTACACAGCAATTGTCAGGCCTACTTTTACATATGCATCTGTGATATAGTGGTGTAAGGTGGAACAGAAAACTGTGAAGGACAAGCTGGGGAGTCTGCAAAGACTGGCCTGCTTGTGTATCACAGGTGCGATGTCCACAGCACCTACCAGAGCACTAGAGGCAGTTCTGTACCTGACTCCACTTGATATCTTCATATGCAGCGCTGCCAGAATAACTGCATATAGAATGAAATTGTAAAATCAGTGGTGTGATAAGCCTTCTTCTGGAGGTCATACTACTATTACAAAAAAAATCAACCACCTAACTCTCCAAATGCCTTCAGACAGCATGGAAAGAACATATGTGTTTGAAAGATCATTCGAGGTAGTTTTTCCTACCAGAGAAGAATGGAAAAACAGCACGATTGAAATAAAAAGCAATTATCTTATCTGGTTTATTGATGGATAAAAAAAGGCAACCTCTCAGGACTGGGGGTCTGTGGCGTGGCACCAAGATTTAATCTTTATAAAGGGCTTGGGGAACTGTCTTTCAGGCAGAGGTTCTTGCTATCGCCAACTGTCTGCAGATAAATTTAAAGAAGGGCTACCAAGGTAAGCGTATTCTTATTTTCAGCGACAATCAAGCTGCATTGATGGCTCTCTACTCATTCCAAGTCAAATCAAAAATTGTAATGGAATGCAAAAATCTCCTTAAGGAACTGGCAAATGGGAATAAAATTATTCTTATTTGGGTGCCAGGGCATATGGGAATAGAAGGTAATGGAAGAGCTGATGAACTTGCAAAACAGGGATCCTCTTTCAATCCAATAGGAATGGAACCCTTTTGTGAGATCAACATGAAGACTACAAGGAAGGCCATTCAAGAATGGGAAAAACAGGAGATGAACAAAGTTTGGCGTGATTCTCCTGGATAGAAACATGCAAAAAGTATGATTTTCAACTCATCTGAGAAAACTCATCTGTGGTCCTAACCAAATAAAGCTATGATCAGCATTATTGAGTAAGATATTACAAATAGTTCTTTCAAATATATTGGATTCTAAAGAACTTTTTATCAAAGTTCATGAATTTAAGAATACGTTCTTCAATTATTTCATCCAGTCAAGAGTCCACTGTGTTTTGTGAGTCTGTGGATGTAAGATATTCGTAGGGTTTGATGTTCTTCTATAGCTGCCAAGAAGAGTTGTAACTTTATTACTGCTTTTGATGCAAAAAAAATGAATTTTAAAAAATGTCTAAAATCTTAAATAATAAAATTTCAAACTTTCAATCTGAAACGGCTTATAACCATAATTTATGATTTACTAATTCATTTTTTAATCAATGAAAAAAGTAATGTTTTCGTTGAATAACATTTTTCATTTCAATTTCTAACTATAAGCAAGAAAACTAGACGAAATAGTTTGAATATATTATTTATTATATCAAATCAGGACCTTTCCTTATTATATTAAATTATTAAATATAAAATTATCTATATCTAAATGTTATGAATTTCCTTAAAATTAAAAAATATATATTATAATAAACGGATTGCTTAAATTTCTCTTTAAGATACTTTGATCATTTATATTAAAAGTTCCATTCTTTCGAGACAGCAATTAACACTTGTAAAATGCCAATGAAGCTCACAAGGTTAAATATATTTCTCGAAATAATTTTATACACCAAAAATGTTTTGAGAAAGCTTCCTTTGTTTATAAATTATTTATTTATGTATGTCAGTTTTCAAGAATTCAGAACTTTTTTAAAAGATTGTTCACTTAAAATGCTTAAAAAATACTGGTATTGTTTGTAAAATATATTGAAAGTATAATTAAAACCAAATTCCGATTAATGAAATAAAACAAATTGTAAATACCGATTATAAAATTTATTCAAACTGAACTATTTTCCGAATAATTACTTAAATTCTTTTATTTATTTTTGCCACATCAGTTCTATAATTATGATTACCATTTTAAACTTTAAAAATCAATCAAGATTATTGATATAAAAATCATAAGTAAATAGTTTACGAATTGAAATTACCCCTTTGAATATAGTAATTTCTTAAGGATAGTACTTTAAATGACTCAGCAAAAACAAAACCTTCAAGATGACTTAATGTTCTTTCAGAAGGGGATAACAAATTCACAAACAATTAACAATAGGTATTTTCATTCTCTGAAGAGTTTTTACCAAACTATTATAAAAGAAATGGCCAGGTGCAAACCTACGTGAAACAGGTGGCTATTTATTAATTAAAATAACACTGGGAAAATGTTTCGGTGGTGCTAAAACTTGCGAAATGGTTGTAGCACACATATAATAATACATTGTTAAAAATCATTTCCAGGGGGAAAAAAACTACCATTTAAAAAAGCAAGTTTTTTTTTATATCATATTAATTTGATATAAATTGTAGCATCAGACAATAAAGGTTAGTCATTTTAAAACTGTGGCTACAGATCTTACTTAATAGACAATTATTTTTTGAAAGGATGATTAGTACTTTTTGTAATTAATTTTTAGTTCCATATTAATCTGAATCATGTGATTTAGAACAATGAATATCAGTTGAAAATTGAGAAGGAAAATTTTAGAGAAGTTTTCTGCTTGAAGAGAATAAACAGGATGTTAATTCAAGCAGGCTTTCACAAAACTGGTTAGAATCGGCTATCTATTATAATATAATTCAAGTTATCAGAAATTTGTATTCAAATATATATGTACACACTATAATACAAATGAAAAATAAAATCATTCTTGAATTTTTTTTATCTAAATAAGTTACTGAGTTCCAAAAATTTTAATTTCGAATAATATTCCAGGCTATTTGTTTTACATTTATAGTTTTTTATTGCAATGAAATACAAAATTAAAATTAATAAGACTAAGGAAAATTATATATATATATATATAAGTTTTAAGTATTTGTTAAAATTAGATATTTTTAAGAATTTATCAAACATTTTTAGGAATAATTTTCAATATATTCAGTTACTTTTCTAGTATATTTATATTTTCCATAACTATGAAATTCTGAAGCAAACGAAACCTCAAGAAAAATGCCCAGCTTATTGAAAACGCGATTCAACGTTTCAAAAAGAATTCAAAATGTTAAACATTTTCACGAAGCGATTTGAAGTAGAGAACTGCAGAAACTCTTATATGTTCGATCATGTATAAAAAATATCGCACTTATGGATTGGAAATGATTGCCTTACGTATCAATCTTCAAAACTTCCCCATCTAGGGAAAAAATCCCAGCTTTTCATCTTTGTCTTGATCCCTGGTCTCCAGATTTTACTTCGGAAAGGAACATTTTTTCCCCGTGCTTGGGGATTGTAGCAACTTTTTCATGCGATCAGGAATCATCATTTCTCGTTGAAAAATGAGATTCCTGAGAACATTTCCCTAGCTGTAATTTATTATTATTCCAGTAGGGAATTGTAACTAAAGTGATTTCGGGATTTAAAAAATGGAATAAAAATTGGATTTGGAGGCAATAATATCTCAATGATGTGATTTTTTATTAATGGAAATATTGACGAGTAAATCGAAAAATATATATAAAATGGCTGATGAATTATCTTTTTTAGTTTTTTCTCGCATTGTATGTGCAAAATAAATCCCATTCTTTCAAGACAAAATTTTTAACTAAAACAAACCAATTGTTCACCCGAACTACCAATTGTATTCTTATATTTTGTATGATTTAATATCAGAAAATAGTATAAGGAATTTTACATAAGATGATATTTTCATATAAATATACAATTTTCTGTTTATTTTTTAAATACATTTATTATTCCACTATTTTATTATAAAATTTATAATGAAAAACTATATTATAGAAGCATTTACTTCCATAATTTAGTATTGGCTTACAAAAAATATAGGTTATTTTGTATATATTTTTTAGTTTTGAAAGGGATATTAAATACCGATAGTAATAACCTCATCGTGGAATGGTGGTAGAGCCAGGATCTTTAAAATATTCAAAGATTCGACAATTGTTGATATAATTGAGATCGGTGTTTAACTTCTGCTTGCAGTGTTAGTGATAAGTTTTCTGGATATAACTTTTAATATTTTCTGAGGATAGTTTGCTCAAAAAGCAATCATGGGTGACTTAGTAATAATGAGTGACCTAGTATATCAACTGTTAAAGCATTTCGTACAGTATCTTTGTGATTAAATTATTGTCTCCGAAATGGAGAGTCCCAAGATCTATTCTATTCATTGATGAATGAAGAGTGAAATACATGCATGTCAGTCAGAACGGCTACTTGGCAGTTTTATGGTTTCATACCTTGTGACACATGAAAATGCTAGTATTAAAAAGCTTTTTTCCTAAGGCTAAACAGAAGGTTGATATTGTCAAAAGTCTGCTGTCAAAAGTCATCACAATTAGGCTCTGTATGGAGACTAGCTAAAAAATTTCTTAATGTGAAACAAATCACTTAAAACTTTTTTGAATTCTATTAGACTAGTATTCTTGTTTCGGTAAGAATCTTTAAAGAAAATCTCCTGTTATTATATTCATGTATTAAGAAAATAGGTTCAAATGATAAGACACTTTTTCTTATCATTTTTAACAAGTGCATATTTTTTTCGGTTAATAATTGTTAAAAATTAAATAACTGAAACATTAAATGCTTATGTTTCATCGATGTAACAGTTGAAGAAAGCAATAATGTTGTTGAGTAAGCATTTTCAATGATCAACCAAATCAAATTGTCCATTAAAGTATGAAAGAATATCAGTTAAAAAAAGAATAGTGTAATTGTAGTGGTGTAAAGTGTTCTATCCTAACGAATTAGTTTTGGTTCTTATTCGGAGAATATAAAACAAATTTGTGGTACTATAAAAAAAATCCACAAAAACAGAAAAGACTACATAAGTTTTGAAGAACAAATAAATCAAATCGAGTACATCATGTCAAAATGATTAAATAATATTAAACACGGTCAGAAGTAATAAATATATTTGAAATTGGGAGAGAGAGAGAATAATATAACTAATTTAGTTCTTTAATATCACTTATAACTTCAAACATCAGAAATATGTCTTATTAATCACTCAACTTTATAACATTTTTACTTTCACATTACAAAAAAATTGAGCAATAGAATAGTATTACGAAATCGACCAAAAGAATTAAAATACATCATATGGTAATTTCTTTCTTACTTTTTCGGCAAACCTTATACAACTAATTCAATCAGCGATTAAGCTGACTATTTTTCTTTACTTCATACAGAAAATGGTATAAAAATATTTTTATAAATAACACATATTTTTATCAGATCTTTCCCTTTTTCCCAGATCTTGCAGATAAAAAAGCTCAGACAGATAGAACTTTTGCCACTTACGGAGGGGTTCATTTATAAAGATATTACCACTAAGATATAAAAACAATTATTAAATTTTTCCTCGGCAGTGTCACATATAAGCTATCAACTGATAAAAAGAATTTTCCTTTCATATTTTGATGAAATTGCTATCTTCCCGAAAATATAGAAAGATCAGATTAAAGATACTTATAACAGTTTGTGAGAATATACAATGTCTACCAATAAGTATTTGGACATCTATGCAAATGACGATATCAGCGGTCTTGAGGTACGTAACGGCCTCCGCCGGTATATATAGTGAAGGAAACAGCATAGGCATTAGGCGCGTGCAAGATGCCACGCAGTTCGGAACTCTTTGATTTCGAGAAAAGTATAATTATCGGGTATCACAAATGTGGCCGATCCTTAAGGGACATATCTAGCGAGCTGAAGTACCCAAAATCGACAGTGGAATGTGATTAAGTGGTGGAAGGTGAGCCGTGATTGTCGGAATGTTCCCCGAGTCGGCAGACCAATGAAACTGGGAGATAGAGACCGACGAGTACTGTCTAGAGAAATTCGGAAGAACCACACCCAACTGATGGCCTTCATCAGCGAGGAGTTTCAGCAGGTATCCGGAAGTATTGTTTCATTGAATACCATCCGTAAGGAAGCACACCTGCTTCGTTTTCATGGTCGTGCTGTTGCCCATAAGCCTTTGATCACAAAGTCCAACCGCGCCGCTAGGTTAATGTGGTGCAAAGCACATTGAAATAGAACCGTAGACCAGTGGAAATGGGTTGTTTAAAACGACGTTTACCCTTTACCGTTAGGATGGCTGGCATCTGCCTGGAGAATGTCTCCTGCCTGAATGCAGTGTGCCAACAGTCAAGTTTGGCGGAGGTGGAATTATGGTCTCGGAGTGTTTCTCCTGGTATGGATTGGGACCCTTAGTCCCCATTCATATTAAGCACAACGCTGATGCTTACTGCACCATTTTGGATGATAATGTGCTTCCTACGTTGTGGTAGTTTAACGGGTTGGACCCTTGTTAAGTTCCGAACGACAATGCCAATCATCATGTTTCGAGGTTGACCAAGGCTTGGTATGGTGCCAATGGATGAACTGGCCTGTCCAGAGCTTAGATCTGAACCCAATCGAGAACCTCTGGGAAGAGTTGGATCTCCGAATTAAGGGGTGCACTACCCGTCCAAAATCGGTGAAGGAACTTGTATGTCTACTCAAAGCCGAGTGGAAAACTGTATCACTAGCTGTAATATAAAGACTTGTGGAAAGTATGCTCCGGAGGATTCAAACTGTAATTGCCTCTCGTAGAGGCTCTACCAACTATTGATTTTGAATAGTTAGTTTTGTTTCCTATCACAGGGGTCCAAATACTTATTGGTTGACAGTATACAAAGAAAGTTTATATTTTAAATGAGGGGTGGGCAGACATTTCTGCATTACGAGCTACTTTTAATTTTTTGACTCTTGATTTCTTATCTCTCCCGCTATTCGCATCAGCAATCATATCAAAATGTCTTAACTGTTCACTGATCGATCGAAGTTCTAATACGCACTGCTACTTTAAATCCTCAATAGTTCTGTTGAAGAATATTTAAAATATCCTTAACATGTAGAGTATCACAAAATTTAAAAACAGCCGATGAAAACGTGCAAGTTATACTGAGCTCAAGACTAGAAATGAAACATTTTTATGACTTATGCAAATATTATAAGCAATATTTTTCGATGTTTACAGAAATTACCACTCTCATCTCAGATACTTATACAGAGCGTAGCAAAAAATGGGGAAGATTGAATGGACTGAGCCATATGGTTGTGCTTTTCGGAAAATTGCAAAAATGAGGTGCGATAAATCAATTGCACCTCTTGGAATCAGAGTATGTACTTCTGATTTAAACCAACCCTTTATTCCCTAAATAGATGCCTCCAATTTTGGATAGTAATAAGTTTTTATGTATATAAAATGCGCGCACTCTATTTTATATCTAAGTGAAGAATTTTCAAAAAGAAAAGATTATTTCTATTTCACAGAAAAAGGTACTCAACAGTTATTAATCATAAAAATGTTTGTTTTCAATCGCTGCATAAAAAAATTTTAAACAAATTAAAATGAAGTGAGCATGCGTTCACACGTACATACATATATTTCGTTGTCGAGGCTTTATTAGCAACAGATAAGTTATGACCAAAATATGTATTTAATTCGTATTTTTAAAAAATTTCTCTTCAAACTTTTTTTTAAATTTAAAAATAAAATTACTTTGAATGAGACTCCGGAATTGAAAGTGATTACTCTCTCTTTCAATTTAGAATAAACGAACTATTTCAAATTAGAATAAACAAATATAAGAATTTTTTAAATATTTCTTTCAATTTTCAACAGCTTAATCACATATGCTAATAGTTAGTCTTAAGCGCGATAACTTATATATCAGAAGCAAACCGTATTTTTTTTTTTTTTTTTAATGAAAAACGTTATACGAAGCTTTTTGGGAAAAATTACATCATTGAAAAAAATTGTTTTAAAATTATTACTTACTTCGCTAGATTCAACTAGTTGTTTTGCACTACGAAATGAGGTCTTATGAATGGATAAATAAGGAACAAATCGAATAAAGAGAGGCACGTTTTAAAATTCATCAATGGATAAACTAAAAACAAATCGAATGAAGTGTGGCATGCTTTAAAATTCAATTTAGTTACGAAATTATTTGATATTAAGAGTCGTGATTCCTTCTTCAACATTCCAATGTCGGATGATACCGTAATGGAAAAACACGTTCGTTGCAGGGGACAAGAAAAAAAATTATTCCATTCCTTGAGGTAGATTTCAGTTTAACCACGCACAAACATTCAGCCAACGTAAATATGAGCCTTTTATTCACTTAGAAAATATTAACTAAAACTATTTGTTTCAAAATTATCTTAAAATGGATTGAATTATTCATTTAAATAATTATTCAAATTAAGAAGAAAGCTGTTTAGGTCAATTTTCTCCTTTTGCATATGATGCTCTGCCTTTCATTTCATTACGCACAACTATCTTTTACAAATTACATACATTTACGTAAAAGAAAAATTAGTATAAAAGAATAGCTAATCACGGTTATCAAAATGGGATCAAAATAAACGTTAGACGCTGAGAGAAATGGTGACGATACAAAGATGAACTATTAGGTAGGGGAAAAAGAAATCCATTATTTTTACGTGAACTTTTTGTAACTTCTTTCAGATTCGCTTTGTAAAAAGGTTTAAAACAGTTTTCATGTAAATTTTAAGGTCTTGTGCGAAGCTACGACTGCTGACATGCTGTCAAGTTTGATAATTTTTGATATTTTATAGACATTCTCGACGATGTTGTATCCATGCGAGGTGCAACTTTAGCATCCAAATACCCAAACGGAATCGACGAAACCAAAATTGTGCGTAACTGGTTGTTACAGTCATATATAGGACGATAAACACCTTTCACAATTTTAGCCACCTGGTTAGCATTTTCGCCATTATAAAAGAAAAACTAAAATGTATAGAATTTTTTGTTTGTTGTATTCTATTTTTAAAACCTTGTACTCATAACTGAATAAATCAAACAAAAAACCGCAAGAGAATATTTTAGTGTCAAATGTCACCTTTCCAATGAGCATAAATTTGAAATTGTTTGATAGATACCTCACGAGATAGCGATCACTACAGACGTCTACCGAAAAAATAATGGATAACTTTTTCCCCCAACTTAATATATTGATATTTCCAAAGTAATGTGTATTCTCATTTTGTAAATAATGTAAATATTATGTTCTTGTAACATTAATATAATTATTAAATATCATTTCAAATTTAATAATTGGCTGTTTTGATGTAAATCCTGACAAACAGAACGAACCCACATAACTCTAAGTTACATTTCTTAGGTTTCACATCAAATATTTGAAAAAAATATAAAAAAATTAACATGTGAATCAAATATTTTACACCAAATGGAAATGCTTGATATTTTTGCTAAAAAATAAGTAGTAATAAAAATCTGAAAATGTGTTATTTTGATATCATTATACACTAACAGTCAGAAAAGCTAAACTTCTCACAAAAATTTTAAAATAATTTTATAAATTAATAGCACACATTTTCATTCTTTATAAAGGAGTCATAAATTTAGATATCAAATGCCTGAATATTTGTTATAAAAAATTATGAAGCATTATATTATTATAAAAATGTTTTCTTTCTCTTAACTGTTATCTTAATTATAAACATTAACATAAAAAATTAACTATGTTAATTTTAGATTTTATAAATTTTTTCGCAATATAAAGTGATCTCTTATATATTGTGTATGAAATCAAAGTCTACAATGCGAAACATATGTTTATAATACAGAACATATGTTAAGAAATGTTTAAATTTTTTTATCTATTTCATAACCAAAAATTATTTATAAAAATTTGGATTTGTTTCTGAACATCACAATAAGGATAGGATAATTTTACTGGGGGAAAAAATTAATTTATAGTCAGGTACTTTAATTTGTTAATCTCTAAGCCAAAATGTAAATTGCTTTGTTGGATTTTAATATATATATGTTACCGTGAAAGTCCGAAATCTGGAGAATGTCGACATTCGCTGGTGAATGTCAACATTCACGTAGTCGCTTGGTGTATG
>JAPDSC010107077.1:0-17380 GCA_026290005.1 Latrodectus geometricus
AATTATTAATTTGTAATTAAAATATCATTTATAATTAGTTTTAATATTTATAAATGCAATTAATCATTAGGTCATTAAATTTCGATGAAAAATATCTAATCCAATTTTATCAGAACATAAAATCAATGGAACGCAGAGTATATTTAATATCCTATGAATCATAAGAGAATATTTAATCGCTGCAGGATATTTTTGGTTAATAAATCATACCCAATGTGGAAGTAGATTTAAGCAAATTTATCATTCGATCTTTATCTCTAGATAAATCAATGCAGATTTTTTAATCATTTCAGATACAAAGTATAATTAATTAGGATTGCTTATTAATTACGATTTCATTTATCTGATTTCAAATGAATAAATTAATTAACCTAGAGATATTTGAAATTTATTTTCATTCAACTTACTTAATATTTAAATATTTATGATTCAAATTAAAATTTTAAATACTAAAATATTCATTGAAATAAGTTTATAAAATCAAAACTATTCCTGCAAGTTTTAATTAAAAATTTCAAATTATTTTAAAGGTTTTTCATCTACAAATAATCCAACATGAAGCATGCTAAATTAAATAATATGAAATTGAATTGACTTACTTATAAAAATTAATTATTATTTGAAACTACCTTTTTTATCAAAAAATAATTATTTATTTTGAGCTATAAACATGAATTTATATATGAAATATGCAATAAGCTTGACTCAATTAACAAATATAATTGAAAAAATCTAGTATACATTTAAATGTACAATATGCTCTTTAAAATTCCTTGCCACACTCTATATTTCAGAAAATGATTATCCATTGTCAACTTTTATTGTATATATTACAGGATATTATACAATAGAGAACGTAAACATATATGAAAATGTTTTAAAATGATAAAAAAAAAAAAAAAAAACTTGACCTTTCAAGCATATTTGATGCAGATTTTTATGCTTATTTTTTTATCTTTTATGTTTTGATATTTTAGCGGATAATGGAGAAATTTTATAAACTTTTTAAGCAAACTTGCTTCTGTGCTTTATTTTTATCATGAGATATTTCTTGTGAGAAAGGTAAAGTTTATGGATAAGAAAATGTCACTATCCGTTAGCAACCACATGATAATAAACAGAAAATCTGTCTTCCTCTTCATCGAATTAAGTAAATTAATAAATATTTATGTAACCGAAAAAACAATAAAAGTTAATAAACTGCTTATGGAAATAATTAAATACTCACATTTTATTTGTGAAAAAAAATTGTATAATTTTGAAATCATGTTGCACAAAGTATTATTTTAACTAATAAAGTAGTTTAATAGCGTACATTATATTGAGCACAAACGTTTCATTCAAAATTTAAAACAAAAATTTTGTTATTTTTGTAACTTTTCTTTTCTAATAACTTTAGAAAGATGGAATATATTCTAATGTATACAATTTAAACTTAAGTAAAATCATTTACTTAAAAGAATTTAATAATTCTTATTGGGAGGAGAAAATACTTCTTAATCTCTTCCAATTTTGTTCATTATGAATACTTTAATTAATTTAAAATATACTGAATTATTTTATTCCAAATACCAACATTTGCAAATATTGACATCTTAAATATATAAAACTTTAATAAAAAGGCAAAATTTATTTGTGCAATAAGCGTTTAAAAATTAACAAGTTCATGAAATGTGTCCTCAAAAAATATCAATTTTCAGTTACAATTTTTACAATAATATTACAATTTTTAGAAAGCAAGTAATGTCGAAACTGATTTGTTAATTTTAAAGAGAATTTATTTATTTCACGCGAATTATTTTGCATTGCATGAGAATTTCTTATAATTTCTACCTATCATTTCAGGGCCATGGTGGCCTAGTTGGTTAGGGCGTCGTTCTCTTTACCGGAAGGTAGTGAGTTCGAATCCCGGCTTATCCGAAGAGACGTCATATTCTTTAATGGAGACTGTGACAAGTAAAATATATGTCTAAAGCTCGCAGTGTCCTCCATGCTCTCATTCCAAATTAATACCTCTGGGTGTGTTAAGAGTCAGACCAAGGGCTACCTATCTTTAAATTGGAAGACTTAGATGTTGCTGTTCATCCATGAGAAAAAGTTGTACTTCCACCCTAGTGGGGCTCTGTTCAAAAACGTAAGACATTCTTTCTAACTTCATTTGCCCAGTCTCTGACGGGTGGTATTGGATTTGCCAAGTATTATTAATAACAACAATATATTATTTCTCGTCTAAATTTTTCATTAAAATAGCAAGATATATTTTAACTGCGTTATGTTATCTGTTATGTGTGTGGAGATTATTTTGCAAAAATTTATATTTATTTTCAAATTTTAAAAATTTTAAAAATTTTAACTTATGTTATTAAAAAACTTAAAGCCTATAACACGATCCATCAAGAAAAATAAATGTTGGTGATGTTAGAAGGGGCGAAAAATTATTAGAAAATTCTGGTTCAGATACCAAATATTAGACGAAAATAAAATTGAATTTTAACTATCTCTTTTGATTAATTATGTTCAATATTCATGTGTATCAAACAAATTGAACAGATTTATAAAATATTAAAAAATAATTAATAGTTTAATTTTGCAAAACAGGGATCCTCTTTCAATCCAATAGGAATGGAACCCTTTTGTGGGATCAACATGAAGACCACAAGGAAGGCCATTCAAAAATAGGAAAAACAGGAGATGAACAAAGTTTGGCGTGACTCTCCTGGACAGAAACATGCAAAAAGCATGATTTTCAACTCATCTGAGAAAATCGCATCTGAAATTCATAGACTCCCAAGATTGAAGACTCAAGCAATTGTAGGCTTCATTACTGGGCACTATCATTTCAGGAAACACCTTCATACAATGGGGCTTTTTAAACAGGAACCAATTTGTAGGAAATGCCACTCAGGGGTAGAATCAGCTCATCATATCCTTTATGAGTGTGATGCTCTTGCTCTTACAAGATTCACTACTCTAGGTAATCCATATCCTTAAGAGTTACACCTAAACTCCATTGAGGGCCTATCAGACTTTATAAACAAAGTAGGTGACCCAAGACAATGGAACTAGGAAAAAATTGGGCTTGGAGCATGGTACAAAATGCAACAATGCAGAGGTGCTCCATATCTGACAAGCTCAAGAGAAGAAGAAGAAGAATAGTTTAATTAGCTTTATATTTCTCCATTTTGAACTAACAAAAACAAAAATGATTTTAACACCATTCTAATGAGAAATATGAGTTTTTCTACATTTAAATTAGGATTAAGTTTCAAGATTAACAATAATTTTATAAAAAGCTTATTAAATTTCCAAATAAAAAACCTCGGAATATTCATATATATATATGTCTGAATGTATGTATGTGAAATATTTTATCAAAATCTCTCATTAGAATTTATTTTAATTTTTAGCTCAAAATTCATTATAATAATTATATCAATAACATTGCCGCCTATTCTGTCTAGTGGCCAGCATTCCTGACTGCGGATAAGGGGGTCTGGGTTCGAATCCCAGTCGGGTCATTGAGGTACTTTCTCTTTCTCTCTCTCCTGTCTTTGTCATTTCCTTGTATGAATTAGTTGTGAATGGTTGCCTACCCTATAAACGGGTTCTTACGGCATGTGTGTACTGAGAAAGTCAGACCCACACCCAATTGCGGTTCAGTTGAAAGAGTGGAGCAGCGTACCCATACTGCCAGCCTAGCTGGCACTCGACCAAAAAAAAAAAAAAGTCAATAAAATTAAAATTTAAGAATGTTATATTAAATTTATTGATCACAGCTGTTTACAACAAAATATCAATGAATTTAATAATTTCAAATTTGCGAATTGTACAAATTAATATTTTTTTATGTTTAGACTTTTTAAACAAGCAATTTTATAGATATTATGTTATTTTTTACATAAAATAATGAAATAATCATTTTTATAATAAAAAAAAGTTAAAAACTTATTTAAATGCTTATAAGTTATTTAAATTTAATTGGAATTAAATTAGAATGAAAGAGGATACGTTATACAGTTTTCTTATAAAACAAGCTTATTCTATTAAAAGTATAATAAATGCATCACTTTTAATGGCAAAATTTTTTTTTATAAGAAAACTGAGTAAAGTGGAGTTAATGATATGATTAAATTCAATGGTAAGTTATTATATAATATAATAGTTTAATTAATTTATATTATCTAATAACCAAAAGCAAAAACCATTCTAAAGAAAATATGAGTTGTTCTTCTTTTTTATTACGATTAAGTCTCCAGACAAACAATAATTTTATCAAAATTTATTAAATTTCAAATTAAAAAAACATTTTTTAAAAATATTCAAAAACATATATATAGATATATATATAGTTGAACTATTTTATCAGTATGCCCTATTAGAATTCTTTTTAAATGTTTGACTCTAAGACCCATATACATCTAAATATATCATGGCATTTTGTCTTGGGATGAAGGAAAATTTTTTTGGAATTTAAATTTTCCACTGGTTTGAATTTTACACACATACTGAAAAGTTTTAAAACGAATTTGTTTCTTTTAAAATTTAAAGTTTTTTTTTGTATGCTTTGGAAAGAAATTCTGAGAAAAATAATTAGCTTAGATTTCTTACCTAAAAGTTTGATTAAAAATGTTTTCTTTTCTGTTTCTAGAAATTACACCTTCTCTTCAAAAACGTTTAAAAAATTACAGCTTAATTAAAGTGAGTACAGTGAGTGTTCTGCATTTCATGAAATTTTTTTTAAATAAAATTAATTAAATACATTGCTTGCCAAAATAAACTAAGTATCCAGGTGTTGCCATTTTACAGTTAGAAAATTTTTATATGCGTTGTCTAAAATAAGAAAGTATAACATATAAAAAGGTAAGAAGATGAAGTAATTTCAACTTGTGAAATGGAAAGAAACTTTTTCCAACCAAATTTTAACCTCAGTAACAACGACATGCAAAGCATTTTATGAACCATATTTGTCTTTATTTCAAAGATGAGTACTTGAAAATATAGCAATGAATAAAGGAAATGAAATGTATAGTTTTAAAATTGAGAAAACTTTTTCTACGAGAAGGAAAGAAGATTTTCGATGGTAAAATTAATATACCTATAAAAACCTTACCTGATTTTAGATATTTGTTCTTACAAAAATAAAAATTTGTTTAAAAACTGATTCTTCTTGAATAAGTTATTAGTTTATGTATATGGCAAATAAAATTTTTTTATCCGAGATGTATCCAAGGGGGAAAAATATATCGAGTAAACAACAAAATAAAATATTGAACAAAAAAAGTTAAGAAAATTATGTTATTTCCAACGTATTTTCAATAAAGGAAAGCAATATTGAGTGAAATATTTGATCGGGAAAACATATCTCTAGTTACAGCAATTATGTGCTTCTTCTTAGCGACATAATCACTTCCTAAGGATACGAACAGAAAAAAAATTAATATCTTAATCTATGGAGGCATTCTATGGAATATGAAACAAGTGATTGTGGAAGAAAGGCTAAAAGCAATAAATAACTTTACTTCTCAGCATATAAGAAAATTCCTGAAATAGATCTTGAATTTATCTAATTCTATATATAAGTATCCAAATCTCTTAAGCGAAAAATAGACGAACAAGGAAAAAGTAATGATTGGTGTAAGTCTCTGACATGAAAGATTTAATCAATCTCCGGAAAACCATGTTGAAATTAATGCTTAAAAGCTAAGTAATCTGCACTCTTTTCTATTCAAGTGTTTTGCTTTTTCTTATTAGGCCAAAAATATAGTGCACATTTATTTTGCAATTTAAAAACATAAATACACATGCTTTTTAAAAGTATATATAATTTATTGAAATAAATATGGTCAGTTTTATGTAGAACAACTGATTATTATAGCTCAATGATTGTCAATATGAATAATATTTTTAAATTTCAGTGTTACGTTTGTTGTTGTTATTACTTGTAACACTTGACGAAGCCAAACTTGTCCCTCAGAGACTGTGCGATCGAAGTCAGAAAGTACTTCTTCCGTTTTTGAACAGTCCTCCCCCTACGACGAAAGTTAAGTATAACTTTGGCTCATAGATGGCAGCACTATCTGGGTCTTTCAATTTAGAGATAGGAAGCCAGAGAAGACCAAAGTTTAACACCCCGAGAAGTATTAATTTGAAATGGGAACATGGGGGATATTGCGACCATGACACATTTCACATGCCCCAGTCGCCATAAAAGAACACGATGGTCTTTAGTCTGCTGGGAACTAACCCACAACCTGGCGATTGATGTAAAATTTCATTGCATATTGCAATATAAATCATACAATTAAACTCCAAATCAATTTCTGAATAACTTCTTTATTCTACAATGCAGTGTATCACAGATTTAATATAATTATAAACATAAATAATAATGTTAAAAATGCATCACATAATAATTCGCCAGGGAAATCAAAGTACAGTTTTCAAAAAAGTATATTGATTTAAGAGAATGACGTATACTTCAGTAAATTTTATTCTCTTAATATTCTGCTTTAAATTTCTGAACAAAGTTTTGATGTTTGAGGCATTTCGCATCAAAATAATATTTAAAAGTGTTATTCTCAGAACAGATATAAGGAACATCAGGATCCACCTTCCATTAAGGTGTGATATTTTGAAAAATAAATGATTACAGAGAACCACCCCTGATATTATGTCTCAAAACCCAATATATAATCATTAGGAAATATAGTTTTATTAGAGAATAAAGAATACTTTAAAAGTCTCGTGAGATATTTGCTATGAATTTGTGAACAACCTTTTGAACCAGTTGACATTTCACGCGACAAAAAATTAAGAATATTATTTTTAAAATGGAAAAAAATACTATAAGTATCTTCCTTCATTAAGTCTTAATTTTTTGGTTTATTATGATAGGGAAATAAATACTTGATAATCAAGGCTGTTTGAGAGATTTTAGATACTTTTAAGCACATTTTGATTTTTAATTTAGGAAGAATTATACTCTTTCACAGCAAAAATTATATAAATTATAAAAATAAAAATATATTTAAAAACTGTTTCTTTTACAGTATGTATTTCAAGTAATTATTCAATAAGAAAGTTTTTTTAATTGCACTGAAGTAAAAAAACAAACTTACTTTGTATTAACACATACTTCTTGAATTTTCAAGTAATTAAATAACATACCAACTAACAAATTATTTCCAAGAATATATTTGGAGTATTCTTACAGAAAAAAATTTGCTTTTAATTAATACGGTACGTTAAATTTTTTTGCGTAACAATTAAAAAAATGCGTAGTAAGTCAGTGTTAAAATTATTTTTTTGCAAAAGAATTTTTTTTTTCAAAGTAGTAAATTGAACTTCAAATAAGGTCTGAAATCAATATATTCAATTGGGAATTAAAATATTTTTTTTTCCGGAAAGGAATTCTTTGAAAAATTTTATCAATTTACTTCGTAATAATTCTCTTGTAAGCTTATATTTTTCCAAGGATAGTTTCAGCGTATATTCTTAAGATTTTTTTTGTGAAATTTAGAGAAAGACTTTAGATTAGAGAAAAATAATTTGCCAATTTCTCTCTCCAGAATTATTTACTGTTGAAATCTAAAGCAAATGAAATTAATAGTTGTTTCAGAAGAAACTAACCTTTTCATTTTAAGGCACGGTATTCCTTCGAACAATCTACAAAGTAACACATTGTAGATTGTTCGTACATCACATTTACATCACATTGTAAATTACTCAGAGCGAGCCAAATTTATTTTGTCCCTTTTAAAGCATAATTAGTATTTGAAATCCAAAGCTATGAAACTATACTAGTAATAATTTATAAGTAATTAATCATAAAATAATATTATTGAAATTTGTAAGGGGTAACACTTTCTCAAGAAAATAGATATAATTTTTGATAATAAGCAATTCTTGTATTGTCCAGTTTTATATTTTTTTAAAAAATTAGTATGTTGACTATTCTAGTGGAATTGATATTTTCATAAAATAAATTTTCCTTAATGATAAAAACCAAGATTGAAATTGGTATGCAACATTTTTTAATGAACTTTAATTGAATAAAATAATTAAAAAAAATTATATTGTAATTCCAATATAATTGTATTAAGGATTTATTTAAGTTAATAAAGGATATTGGTTTGGGGAAAAATTAATCCATTATTTTTTCGGTAGACGTCTGTAGTGATCGATATCACGTGAGGTATCTATCAAACAATTTCAGATTTATGCTCGTTGGAAAGGTGACATTTAACACTAAAATATCCTCTTGCGGTTTTTTGTTTGATTAATTCAGTTACGAGTACAAGGTTTTAAAAATGGAAGACAACAAACAGAAAATTCGATACATTTTCGTTTTTCTCTTGTAACGGCGAAAAAGATAGACGGGTGGCTAAAATTGTGAAAGGTGTTTATCGTCCTATATAAGACTGTAACAACCAGTTACGTACAATTTTTGTTTCGTCGATTCCGTTCGGATATTTTTGATGTTAGAGATGCACCTCATATGTGGATACAGCAGCGTCGAAAATGTCTATAAAATATCAAAAATGATCGAAGTTAACCGCATGTCAGCAGTCGTAACGCGCAAGACCTAAAAATCGACATGAAAACTGTTTTAAACCTTTTTACAAAGTGAATCCAAAAGAAGTTACATAAAGTTCACATAAAAATAATGGATTTTTTTCCCCAAACTAATATTTCTTATATAAATTCATGAGAAGTGATTAAATGGCAGCCCATGCAAAAAATTATTGTTTAAAAAATAATTCATTCATCAAGCTACAAAATCACAGAGAAATATTTAAGATATTAAAATGATTGTTAAGAAGAAAAATAATTAGGTTCTCTCTTTTGAATGTAATTTGAAAATATTAAAAAGTTGTAATTTTTTATGTATCATAAATTATAACAGTATATTCTTAAAGGTGTAATCACATAATAATTGTTCATGCATATTTTATCATGTATATATTAATGACCAAGAAATAAATTTTTATCTTCATGTGACGAAAGAGATGCCTTAAAATGATATATTATTGGTAATGATGATATTTGATCTCATTTATTAAGAAGATAAAAATGTTCTTATCATTTATTAATGAATATAATAATTAAGTTATACTTAAAACTATAAGATTAGGGTCAAGGTGGCTGGTTGGTTAGGCCGTCTTTCTCGTTATTGTAAGGTGAGTTCGAATCCTGGCTTATCCGAAGCTCCATCGTGTTCTCTATTGAAGACTGAGGCACGTAAAATATGTCGGAATCACAACATATCCTCCATGTTACCATTCCAAATTAATACCTCAGAGGGTGTTTGGAACCAGGCCATAGTTCCTTTCTGACTTCCTGTCTGTCTCTAAATTGGAAGACCCATACGGTGCTGCTATCTATGAGCCAAAGTCCACCATAGTAGAAGGTATTCTGTTCATAAAGAGAAGATGCTCTTTCTGACTTTTTTCACCCAGTCCCTGACAGGTTGGCATGGCTTCACCAAGTGTCTTAATTAACAACAACTATAAGATTAAATGAGCTACCGGTACAGTTACAATACGCTGGTATTCTATAGAATACTTAAGCATTATATGTAATGACGTTCGTTTTTAGATAGTATGAAATACGAGAATTATCATTTATTTTTCTCTAGGGATTATGTGTAGCTTCTCTGAGGAATGAAATATGATATTTTGGTTAATTATGAAAAAGATCTTGACTTGGAAAAAGACAGGAAAGGTTTAAAAGGACATTTGCATTTTTGAGGAAAGCCCAATGACTTGTGTTTCTTAAAAATTGCAAATGATATTATAAAAAAAATAAGAATGTTGTTTAAAAAATTACTCAAAATAGATAAAGAAAAATGAAAGCTTATGAAAATAAGTAATGAAAACAAGACTAAATTTATAATGATATGCAACTTTTTAATATAAAATATAAGAAAATTAAATTAGAAATTTATTTCACAGCATGTAAGATATGAATAGCAATTAAAGTAAAACATTAAATTTTCCACTCAGTGGGACAGTTATTTTATATATACATTTGATGAATCCTTGAAAAATTCTCCAGAATTCCTGGATTGAGAGCAATTACAACTGACCGGAGAGGAATTTCGTGTTCAAGAATACCTGCAAATCTAATTTCGTGATATTCGGAATGAATTGAAGGTGTATTTAATAACTAGCTAGTTCAACAATTGGCATTCTATAGAGTACGTAGAAAATGTTTGAAATATGAATCGTTGTATATATTTCCGGCTTTGTATATAGACGGCAATGTATATAAAGCCTAAATATTTATAGAATGTATTTGATAGTAACATAAACAATAAAAATATGTAATTGTGTTCCAAATAGGTTTTATTACGTTTCTCAGAACATCTCGAATTGAGTTTCCCTCCAAACATTATACTAACATTTTAAAAAATATATTTCCATCCAAAAATTTATTCTTAAGATTGTAAACAATATTGTCATTATAATCTTCGTTTTATGATTTAATTGAATCTAAAAAATAAAAATAATAATAAGATTATTATACTTTACTGAAGTGTGTTCACTTATAATCCCAAAAAATCAAATAAGAAAGCCGGAGATTTGAGTTGTATTATAGTAAATCTTTATTCTTTGATCTTTATTGATTAATTTTTTTAAAAAAAAAATTGATACTTTTTACAGTTTTAATAGTCCCGATGGGAGGATTTATTTTGATCCTTTTCAAAATTTAATTCCAAATAAGTTAGAAAATAACAAAAAAAGGCAAACAGTAGAAGATATTAAGAAAGGATTTATTTACAGTTGCTAAAATAATATTATTTTATTTTAATTGTATGAAAGTTTTATAAGAATTATTCTTTTGTTTTAAAACAAAACAGTTTATTTATGAGAATAGTAATAACAAATGTCATTATGATCATTATATATAAATATAATTTATGATGTTATAAGCATGTATAAGTATTTGAATACATACCCTTATTTAGATATAAATTCGTAACAGGAAAATTTTCAAAACATATTATAAAAGAAATTTCTAACGATATTATGCCTTTTCTTTAGAAAATGTTTATTTATAGGCTCTATTTTTAACCATTGTTAATAAGAAAGTTTTAAGTTAGAATATAATATATTAATACTTAATGTTAGATATTAACTATACAACAAGTTCCATTTACACCAGTAACAGTAAACAAACATTTTCTTTTAAAAATATCCTCTGCAGCACTCAAGAATATAGAATTTGACACACACACAATATAAAATAAATGAATTAATTATCACTACAATATATTCAAAGTTTTAACCTCAGAAATATTTTTTAAAGTTGTTGTTGTTGCACATCCCCGAGATTAGAAAAGCTAAATAAAGTCCATGAAACTATGCACGCTGAAAAAGTCCAAAACTAAAAGTGGATTGTCAGGAAGCTTCTGCCTGGAGAGGCCCTGACAAGCAAGATGTGTTCAGGAGAAACCTTCTCCATAAAACATTTTATACATTATTCATATATGGGGAAGATGGGCAGATTTTGTGTCCTAAAATTGGAGCACCAAAGATGGAAGTCTGACTCAGTTCCAATGCTTATAAACCTAAGTTGGGCTTAATGGAATGGCTTTTACTCCAAGGATGACCTTACCAGGAGTTAGACTCCGGAAGTGATTCACCTATTCCATTCAATGACACCTCCCTCACTGCAATGAGGCTGCCTACCAGACTTGAGGAGGACAATTAAACTATGTATATGTGCATGGCATTTTAACAACCCCCTTAAATTGTTAAAACACCAGAGTTATAATTTATATAGAAGTAAAAGATATCTTGCCATTAAGGAAGACATGTAGTTCAAAGAAAATAATTTTGTTGCTTTACAACTATTTTACACATTTCGTTTTTTCAATGTTTTAATATATAAATAAGCCTTCAAGAAACTGTCGAGGAATGTTTGCTTATACCAACAACTAATAAGTCTCCCAGAAGATCTTTTTTAGTTTTACCACGATGTATTTTAGAATTGCGTTCAAGAAATTTGTCTGTTCGAGGTGTAGTGTTGCACTTGCATCCACATTCTTCTTTCATTTTGAAGGCACTGTTCCAAAATTATTTTGCTGATTAATAATCATTGAAATATTTTGGATTTTCCAATTTCAAGTGCTGCAGCAATATCCCTTTTACAGTCAGAATCAACATTAATCCATTCAATCGAATATAATGATTAAAAATTACATTTGAGAAATCTTTAAATATATCAGATAAATGCATTTTTCTTTTGCAAGTTGATGTTTGTTGTTAAAAAAATTTAAAATGATCCATTTTTAAATATTCTATTCTTTATGCATAACTTCATGTAAAAAGTAAAATCAGTATACATAAATTTCTGAGAAGGAAGCAATATTTATTTGTAGCGCAACAAATGTAACAGTGTGAAGTATTTGATATATAAATATTGTATTCAATAAATTATAATAAGTTAAGCTATATTTGGCAACAGTAGCGACTGCTTTTAAAAAGTTGTTTGGTGTGCTAGATGATTAGAGCGATCTTATGGAATTCGTAACTGACTATTGTTGTTGTAACTAATAAGAGTTATGCTTACTCTTTTGATTATCTGTCTTTAATAAACAACAAACATTACAAAGAGAATAGCTGTTAATATTATTTAATTCCGAGATAAAGAATGGTATGAAATTTATTAAACACATTAAATTAATTCATTGTCCATCATTTAATATTTTTGAATGTGCTAAACATATATACTTACATATACTTACATTACATATATACATTACTCACATATTTTTTAATATAGAGTTAATTAAACTGCCAGCATAGATAATATAAAATATTATATTCTGAATTATATCTGATACTTATAATATAATATAAAGCATTTCATTATATACACAAAGAAAAATATAAAAAAATATTGCTATATATTTTGTTGCTTTTACATTATTTTTTTATTGTGGAAAATTAGAAATTTCAATTTAAATCATATCTTTTGTATTATAAAATCACATAATATTCAATATGCAATATTTTTATAAATATATATATTCAAAAATACTTTTGAATAGTAATATATTTATAATTTTTTTAGATTTAAATATTAAACACAATTTTGTCTTCTAATGGTTTAGTTTAATATTCTTATATTTCTATAGACATTATCGGTAATTCTAATCTCAACGTCTCATTGGTAATTCCATTGCATACATTAAAATACCACCTGCTGCTGCAGCCCTGGTTTTGTTTCAAGGGACAATAATGCATATTATATAAACATTTCCAAACAATACGTTTTTTGACATTTACATGCAAATAAATTGTTGTCCTGAAGCGCATCTTTTCAGTCTTTCTATTGTTCAAAATAATTAAAATATACTTTTTTATAATTATATGTTTTCTTATTACAGTTTTTTTAGTTTATTCAATAATAAATTCTTTTATAAACTAAGCATTTATTTTACTGGTAAATTAAAAATTGTGAGATAATTTTGTTTTTGTTACCTATAAAGATCTTTTGTTGTGAAATCCCAAATTCTTACAAAACAATTTATTATTTTCTCCCAGAAGTAATTCATATAAATAAGAATTTAAAAAAATTTTAAATAACAATTTAAATAATATAAATAAGAATTTATTCATAAAAATACCAAATTTATGTAAATGAAATATTCATCATATTTGTTCTTCAAATTTATGTCTACTGCACCCTACACAAATTTCAATTAAATTATATAAAGACATTGGTTTCTTTTTAATTTAAAATAAAAGGTAAGTTTTAGTTTCAAAATTTTTGTATTTTGTGATTAGTTTAGGTCATCAGTAGCATTGATTTAAATTCCTAATAAATTTAGTTATATTACAATGACATTTATTTAAAATTTCATTTTGGAGTTCTGTCTTCAAAAAAAGACGTATGGTACTTCAACAACAGAGTCAGGTGATACGTAACAAGTGATATCTTTTAAAATAATTGCTTATGAGTGACAGCTGGAAATAGAAGTAAAATTTTTTCAGTAAACAATCACTTCTCTTATTTACATTCTCCCAATATATTTTTTAAAAGATAATATATTTACTATTTTATATGATTTTTGAGTAAATATTGTTTTGTTTATTGGACTGCTTTTTATAACACCCTCTGATTAAAAGGAACATTGGAAAATATTTAATACTCATTCTCCAATGGATTTTAAATTTCAATAATTTCATAGTAAAAGTTAATTTTGAAGTATTCAACATCTCATTCAAAGTTTTAAACTTATCTACACTTAAAAATAAATAAAACACTGCCTTGAATCTTACTTATTCCTACAAAACAAAATTTTAAATAAAAAAATTAAATTATAATTAATTTAAATTAAAAGGTTTTTAATTTAAATGAATTACTTTAAGAAAGTTGATAAATAAAAAAAAATTTAATAACATAATTTAAATCCTTTGCAAATTTATTTGTGCTTAGTGACCATTAGTAACTGAATTTCTGTATCTTTAATAACTCATTTTTCACTATCCGATATCAATCAACAATTCATAAGCATCAATTATGTTTTTTTTATACCCTGATATTAATTTGTATCATATTCTAATGAAAGATTTAACTATTAAGCCAAAAAAGTTTTATCAAAGAAGTAAAAGGACATGAAAAGTATGAACAGGTAAGCAAAATGGTAATGTGCTTAAACATATATATATGTATATAAAATATATACATAAATGCATATTCAGAACATAAATAAGGAATTAAGGTGATTCTTGAAACTTTTATGCTTTGCATTTGAAAATCAGAATTAATTATGTGGATCAGTGCCATGTAATTATTCAAAAAAAAAAAAAAAAAAAAAAAAAAAAAAAAAAAAAAAACATCCAGTGACTATACGAAGAGTTTGTTTTTACTAGTATAAGTAATGAAAACAATTTTTTAAAGGTATGTATACTTAAAATATGTATGGTTTAAAACTATACTTATTAATTTTTAAAATAAATAAAAAGCAACCCAGAGCCATTTTTTACATTTCTTACCAAAAAAGACATTTTAAAAATATAAGCATAATTCAACTATTGTTATTCGTAACTTATTAAATTACTTTAAACGAAGATAATAATAATGTAATTGTTGTCAGTAGAAGATTTTCAAAGATTCCTTTGAGTTTTTCCGTTTGAGAACAATAATCAGAAAAAAAACTAATAAAAACTTTTGTTTTATACCATGCTTAAATATATTAAATGGGAACATTTGGAATTGTTATATGACTTCATAAGTAATATATAGCATTTTATGTCATCAGAAAAAAGACTATAAAGGGTCTTTGATTTTTTTTCAAAGTATAATTTTTTTATCTTCAATTTCTAACATTGTCTGACATTTAAATTAAAATCAATATTCTAATTTGCCCGTATTCAGCATATGAAGAAAAGTATTTATTGAAAACAAAGATTTTTTTATAATTCATGCTATTTGTTTTATGAGTCTATCTATAATTATTTATTAAAGTGAAACAAATGTAAATTTTGTTCCACAATTTTAATGTGAATTTTTTATTAGAAATTAATGGCTGTCTAATGTATTAAACAAATTTTTGTTGAAACGTATTCTCATAAATATATGAAAACATATGAAATTGACATGTAGTAATGGCTAAAGTTGAAGACTAGTGGAATCCTCAAGAAAAATACTAAAATTAATGAATGATAATTTTACCAACTCATGGCATTGTAAATTAAATTATATTAAATTTTAACTCTAAATTAATTTTCGAATCTGTACTATTTTTCATGTTATATTCAATTAAAGAAACATTTTTATAAAGCATATACAATTTTCACTGGTAATGCTTGTCATTTGAATTATACTTTAAATACAAAAATGCTGCTTGTAAAATGCTTTTTAGTAACATCTAACAATATGATTCTATTAATTGGTTTTTAATTTTTAATAAAAATTAAAATCAAATTTATTCCAGAAAATGTCAGTAACAGCTATAAAAAGTCGAATGACATTATTCTGAAATGCTTTAAAACAAATACATTACATTTATAGCATAAATTAATTTTTAGGAAAAAAATATATATCAAAAGAGGAATTTTAGCATCTTTTTCTAAAATTAATTATGATTATACAAAAAATGAAAAAAATTTCCTTTTTTGTATAATTATAATTAACTATTATAATAACGGTTTACGAATATTACAATTAATGATATTAGTTAAGAAAATGTATGTAAATATAATAACAAAACATGTAATTTTCATGAAAAGAAACTAAAATGGGGATCAAAATATAATGAATGGAAAAGTTATCTCATCATTTAATTAAACATGCAAGGAAATATATGGAACTGTATAACTTATAAAACTGTATAGAAACTAAAAGAAAAATTATCTCGAAATGTATATTACACACACCGAAATATATTCATGATTACATTATACAATGTATTGCTGAAAACATTGATCAGTTAGAAAAGTTAGTATCAACATTTCAAATTTATGGAAATAAATATTTACGATAAGAAAAATTAATATTAAGCTTTAAATATTTGACAATTCCTAATGTATGCCAACATTCCTTCCAGATTAATATTTTCCGTTTCGCAATATATTTTTAGATTAATGAAAAATTTTCTGCGACATAAAATTTAACGTCGTGTTTTGATAATAAACGTTCAACTTTAAAACAAAGTTATAAATTAAAAGTATTTTCTCGTTAATCAGCTTATGAAAATTTACGAGAATTTTGTAACTTATTTTACATGTAACTTATTTTTGTAAATAATTAAATAAGCACCGATTATAATAAATAAAGTAATCTTTCAAAAGCGCAATCGGGAAAATCATAACTAAACATACAGATATAAATTTAAGAAGAATTCAATTGTTATTCAAATATGATGCAATATGATTAAGAAGAAAATACAATGTTACAAAATTACTACTTATTATAAATAACCTGTTATCTATTAAATATTTATATTAAATCCGTGACTTCTCATCATTGTTATCTTCTTGTAATAAAATTATATCCAAATCAACTTTCTATATGTATATTAAAAGATAATTTATAGGGCCGACGTGGCCTCGTTGGTTATGACGTCGCTTTCGTTACCAAAAGGGGGTGAGTTTGAATACCGGCTTAGCCGAAGATCCGTTGTGTTCACTAATGGCGACTGGGGCACGTAAAATATGTCGGGTCGCAATGTCCTTCATGTTCCCATTCCAAACTAATACCTCTGGGAGTGGTTGGAACCAGGCTATGGATCTTCTTTGGTCTCAATATCTAAGTTTGAATATTCTGATGGTGTGCCGCCAAGTGTCACTAGAAAAAACATCAGCAACAACAACAAGATAATATATATATATATATATATATATATATATATATATATATATATATA
>JAPDSC010107077.1:17390-29932 GCA_026290005.1 Latrodectus geometricus
TATATATATATATATATATATATATATATATATATATATATATATATTAAAAATTATTATGGGTAACAGTACTTAACTAGAAGAGCAATATTTACCACATTACATCAGGGTTTAAAGATCGAAGGGGATTACATGTGCTCTCCCAATCTTGAATACTGTCCGCGAAGTGATTGTTTCAATTCCTATCGAACAAGCTGGATATTCAATACCCTTTGTGCTTGCCTTAACGTGTATCCTTTAGATGTCAGACCCATTTGACTGGCGCAACATATCGTATTATCTTGGGACAAAATCTTCACAGTTATTACCTGCAGTTCCGCGTCCCATCCAGAGAGATATGTGGTTTATCTCAGATGCACCACATCATATTTTTCCAACCCGGTTCGTTATTTCCGAAATGACACATATCCAGTTCTATGGGTTGGATAAGACGGATCTGTGGCATTGACTTCTTGTTCATCGGTTCACAATGCATTGGTTCTTATAGGTGCATACGCAATATTCAGTGTAGAAGACTGTTGTGGACTCTGCAGAATATCTCTTGGAGAGTTGTTTTCGCAGGAAAAAATAAAAACAACATCAAGAATTTTCCAGAGGTTGTCCACAGTCATACCTTTGCTTGTCAGGTCAGCATTTTGAGCACTTGCTGTGAATTTCCGCTAAGCAAAAAAATTTGCAATTTTCGCATAATTCATTCGTGTTCCCAAAACACTAATGCAAATTTAGATTTAAATTGTATTATTCCCCTATTCTCCCTCTCAAAAGAGAATGAAGTTTCATGTTCTTATCTAATTATTAAACTGGATAGGTATTGTCCACCATCTTAGTTTCTAGTTTGTAAAAAGAATTTAGAAACAAGTTTATATAGATATATAATATAGTAAATGAATATTAATTTTAAGTAAGTGCCCTGTTTTTCAACAATGAAATTTTTTTAATGTTTTTAAAATAAATAAAAAAAATTAGAAAGTTAAAATGACTTCTTAAGAAACAGAAAGAGTTCTCTATTAAAATGTCATGGATAATTTAGAATGAAATAAAAAAAAAACTCTCAGAATACCGAAAAGTTTAGAAGAAAAACCGAAGTAAAATAAAAAAAAAATTAAAAAGTATAAAATGGAGTTAAATTAAAATAAAAATAAAAATAGGAAAATTTTTAAAATAATATTAAAAATGTTATCGATAATAAGTTTTTTATTATTAAGGAAATAAGGAGATAAAGAAAAAAATTCATTTTTAAATTTATTTGTTTAAAGATTCTAGGAAGTAAGCAGTATAAAAGTAACTTTTTTTTTAACTAATTCTAATTAATAAAATAATAAAAATATTGAAAAATTAAATTAAAAGAAAAATAAAAGGCATATAAATAAATAAAATAATTTCACAGAGGATGCGCTACAATGTATAAGTTATCATACGTAGCCGTCTGTAAAATATATGAAAAAATATTCTAGGAAACACAAATAACTAATAGAAAAATTGTAAGTGAAAAATGAAAATGGTGGGAAAGGAGCGACATGAAAAAGTTTAAATAGTATATAAAATTAGAATTAAAAGTTGAAAAAAAATTTACTTATGATGAAAGAAAACAGAAAAATAGTTTCACTTCGTTAATTTAATAGGTCAAGAAATAAAGCGAATAATAATCCTAGTTAGGGGGAAAGCTACTTTAACTTATATACACTTTTTATGGGTGTTTTATTTAAAAGTGAGGAAGCTGATTATTATTATAGAGTTAAAATAAAAAGTAAGTAACATTATATTAAAAGAAAAAATAACGATAAACAAAAATTGTAATTATTAAAATATTAAAATAAATTTGTGTCTTTCATTCCAATAAATAAAATTGCAGTAAACTATCTACAAGGCCTTAAAAAAAGAAAAAAATGGAATATTTAAGAAACAACTGTGAAAGATGCAAATCAAAAAGCTGAATTTTAAAGTTTTTAATAATAAGACTTTCGTATTTATTGGATTTAACGAAAAAGTTGACAAGTAAATAAATTGTACCTAAAAGAGTTTCAAAATAAAATTTTGACTCTACTGCCTGATTTAAAAATTGTTAACTAATTGTGGTAGAAATTTAAAAATTAATTCATCAAATGTAAGTAAATTATATATATAGACACGACGGAAAAGTATTATTTATTAAATTTAAAGTCACACACACGCATATATAGAGGCATATATATATAGGTCCGGCTATTAATTTCCGGGACTGATGTAACTGTAGGAGTTCAATATGCTAATGATTACATATTGAATAGCGTTTTCTTGCGCATGTGCAAGAAATACATCTATGCAGGATGATGCAATCGGTGTCATTCTAAAGTGTTTCTCGTGGAAAGCCTATTAAAAAGTAACTCTAAAAATCTTGTTAACAAAATGAAAATGGAGCAAAGAATTAACATTCAATTTTGCTTCAAATTGGGCAAGATAGCTGTGGAAATTTACGAAATGTTATAACAAGTTTACGGCTAGAAACATTATCCCGCTCTAGAACTTTTGAATGGTTTAAAAGCTTTCGGGATGGGCACGAAAGTGTTGAAGATGATCCACACACAGTAGGCCGCAGTCCGTACGCACGCCGGAAGCAATTGAAAAGTTAGCGATATGGTGAAAAGCTATCGTCGATTGACTATTCGAGTACTCGCCAATAAATTGAGCATGGACAATATGACGGTTTGGAGAATTTTGACGCAAGCTTTAGATTTGTTCCAGATTCGTTCCTCATCATTTAAGGGACAAACAAAAGCAATTGAGACTAGACGCATGTGGTGAATTTTTCGAAAACGCTGATGCTGACTCTGAGTTCCTGGATAATATAGTTACAGGAGACGAGTCTTGGTTTCATCAATATGACCCTGAAACCAAGAGTCAAAGCTGAGAATGGTGGTCTCCAAGTTCTCCAAGGCAGAAAAAATTTCGATTTGAAAAGTCCAAAATCAAGATCATGTTAATCGCTTTCTTCGATTGAGACGGACTCATTCATCATGAATTCCTTCCTCTTAACATGACGATCAATGGACAGTTCTACAAAGAAGTTCTTGACTGACTTCGAAAACGAATTTCTGGAGTGAGGCCTCATTTTCAACAAAATAGGAGTTGGCTGCTACTACATGACAATGCCCGCCCACACATTGCGTTGCCTGTGAGGTGATTCTTAGCCCAGCATGGTGTCGTTGAGATGCATCATCCACCATATTCTCCAGTCCTAGTACCCACAGACTTTTTCCTGTTTCCAAAGCTGAAAAATTCTCTTAATTGAATAAGATTTCAGCATGTTGAAGCTATCAAGAAAACTGCAAGATCACTATTAAAGAGCATTCCAAAAGAGGACTTTAAAACTTCTTTCAGAAATTTGAACAGCCGAGCACAAATGTGCATTACGTTTGACGGGGATTAATTAATCATAAAACGCTTATTCCTTAAAACGCTATGTGAACTTTTTTTCTTATACGTTATTCCAAGAGTCCTGGAAATTAATAGCCGGTCCTTGTATTTTTAATAAATTGGTCAAGTTTTGCTCTTTTATAGATAAAATTATCAGAGTTTAAATACATATAATCATGCTATCTATGTTGGAAATTAAGGAAGAATTTAAATAGTTATATATATATTAAGGAAAATACATAGGTTAAAGATAATACTATAATTTATTGCTTGATACACATGGTAATTTTGCAATTGTCACTATTAACGTTTACAATATTACTACTTGTGAAGTTTTCAAGACCTGACTGTGTAATGTTAATTTGTACTTATTTAAATTGCATGTCATTGTATGTCAAATATTTTTTAAATCATAAAATTGCTGAATATTTTAAATATTTTTTTTTGTTTCTAATGGCTAGCACCCTTGAGCAAGTATAGTACATTAGCCTGTTGGCCGCAACAAGATCGGAAACTTCTACTCATTTTATCGTTACCCGGTGGGCACCTGTGAACCCAGTCACGGAGGTACGAGTAGCATCGCCCACGTCACACCACCACAAACCCGTTTATAGGGCGGGCCACACTCATCCATCATCTGAGGAAAGGACAAGAAACAAAAAGAGAGAGAAAGTACACCCATGCCCGAGCCGGGATTCGAACCCAGGTCCTCTCCATCCGTAGACCACTAGACAGGTTGGGCGGCATATTTTTAATATATTAGATGTTTTTCTCTAATATCCTGCTAACAGTTATTTTCTAGTTTCATTTGATTAACATAACATTTTTTAATGCTTAAAATATTTTAATTAATGTCATTAAATATTTTAGAAATAGTATAAGTCGATGGATTTTGAAAAAATTTTTTACATATATAATTTACAGGGAAAAAAATGTATGAATGATAAAATAATACAAAATTAAATAAAAAGAATAGAATTACTATTAGTTCAAAGATGTATTTGACTTAATCAATCTTTTAATAGCATCTTAATGAAAAGGTTTATGGTATAAAATTTCAACGAATTCATTATTAATATCTTAATGATTCTCAATTACTTTGTAATAGAGTATTAGAGTTTTTATATATTGCATCGTTATAGTTTTTTACTAGAAAAAAATAGAGATTAGTTGATATTAATTATAATTGATATCAAGATTTTTTAATATTTAAATTATCCTGATTTTCCTCTTGTTCATAATAAAAAAATTGTAACTCGTTTTTTAAAGGATTGCATTATATAAGTGATTTGACTGTCAAATATATACGAAAAAATAAATTAAAACTAAATTGGGGTTGGACAAAAAAATATTTCCTAAAGAAAATTCTGTCACAAACACTGTGGTTAGTAATGAGAAACGATTGTCGAAAAGTATTTTTTCCCTTAATTTTACTTATTTGTACCCTTTCGTGTATCACCAATTCTCTTTAGAGGGTTATAGGGAATAGATTTTATTTTCATTTAAGCATTGCTCATGCTTAAATAGAATTGAATAGTTTGTTTGGATTAAGAAATTTTTTGTTGATTCAAATGAATAATATTTTGCCTGCTCCCTATTACATCTAGAATAATATTCCTATGTTTAATTAAATAACTATTTTAATTATACTTGAAACATAAATTTTTCTATAGAAATTAATAATTTCCAGACAGAATTAATTGCTTGCAAATTATTGAAATTGCAAATGTTTTTAAGAAAACTGTAGCTATAATGCAAAAAATTGCTCCTGATAAAATTTTGTAGGTATTAAGAGCATTTTATAGATAGGACATTGAGCGTTTATAAATATATTTATCCCTTTGCTTACAACATTCTATAATTATCCTGGGAAATCAGCATTAAAAATTCGTAAATAAGTGATTTGGTACTTACGTATTATCGCAACCAGGTTGGCACGATTTATAAGTTTGAGGAAGAAAGTATGAATAGAAAGAAAATGTACATTTATTAATTACAGATAATTTTTAATACAGTTTTTTATATTATTTTGTTTTAAAATATAAAATAGCAATTAAACCCTTCCGGTTTTGAATTTGAATAAGTTGCAGAATTATCTTTTCGGCGGAAATCTTTTGACTATTGTTTTAGCACTGATTAAAAACCGTCTTCGCCATTAACTTCGTCGCCTATTTGGCAATTTAAGTGAATTTTGGCCTGGTTGCGTTAATACGTAAGTACCAGTGATTTTTACATGCATTCAATCTGCTTAACTCTTTAGATAAAAACTATTACATGAGAACTATACCTGAGAAGTATTTTGTGTTGTCTTAATTTGGCTTAAGCCAAAGAAATTAAAAGTAAACTTTAGAGAAAGTGCTTAAATTCTGGAGAACTTGCGAAAATAGTTTGTAAAAATACTTTTAATGCTATGATTCCTTCATTTAAATTTTTTTAAAAAGTTAAAAATGAAATGCAAATTAGCGGCTTAAAGTTTAACAAAAGAAAGAAAATCAAGATTAGTGGCTTAAAGTTTAACACAAAAGGGAAAATTTCTTTAAACGCAACCGACAATTTTAGTAAGGTGTTATCGATATTCAAGTGCTAATTCTTTAGTTATTTATTAATCAATAATTAGTTTAAAAACTGCTTCATTATAACCTTCGGAAAATCAATAGTACTCTGAAAAATCTGCTGGTACTTGAATGTAAATGAGTAAACAAAATATTTTATTTATTAATCAACACTTCGTCTTTTTTAAGCAACAAAAATTTTCAAATTTTATGATTAAATTAGAAATTTTAATTTATGATTACTTTTATCTTAATCATAGCAATTAGTATTTGATTACACTCTGACTTTAGTTATAATAATCTATTATAATTAAAATAAGAGTGTAAAAATTATTTAATTAAAATAATTTATTATAATTAAAAGGAATGTGTAATCAAATGTAGCGACAGATGATAAAGAGTTAAAAAGAAAACATGAAAATATCAATAAATTCTTGCAAAATTAATAGAAAAGATGACAATATATTTCCAAAAATGTTTTCTTATATTATGAAAATTGCATTTGTGAGTTTATACTTAAGAAAATATTAGGAAATGTCCTGAACATAAAGAAATTGTTTTTATATAAATGAATAAATTTGTGTAATATTTCAATAAACACACTGTTTTATTAAAAATGTATAAAACCAAAACATTAATCCATGAGAATGAAAATCAAAACGTATATATATATATATATATATATATATATATATATTTGCTTTTGAAGTTAAGGAAATGATTAAGAATTGCTACCAGAAATAATTAACCCATAAAAAGATATAAAAAAAAGATATTGCTTTTATAAGTTTATATTTGGTAAGACAACAGCTCCATTTAGTTACTGACTTTCTTTTAACATAAATTTCACTATAAATTAAAAACTGATGAACAAATTTAGGATTATACTGAGACAGAGGAAGTCACCTTCTATATATGAACAAAATAAGATAAATTGATGGTTTTCAGACCATAGAATAGATATACATGCTCCATCAAACACCATTATGAAAATAATGATACAATATGTAGGTGAACAGCTGCCCAGCCTGTCTAGTGGTTAGCGTAACTGATTATAATGGGGAGGACTTGGGTTGGAATCCCCGCTTGGCCATGGATGTACTTTCTCTTTCTTTCTCTCTCTCTCTGTTTCTTGTCCTTTCCTCAAATGATGGATAAATGTGGCCCTCCCTATAAACGGGTTTGTGGTGGTGTGGCGTGGGCGATGCTACTAGTACCTCAGTGACATGGTTCACCAGTGCCCACAGGGTAACGATAAAATGAGTAGCAGTTTCCGGCGTTGTTGCGGCAAATGGGTTAATGTACTTACTTGATTAAGGGTGCTCACCATTAGAAATAAAAAAAAATGTAGTTGAACATCATTCCTGATAAATTGCCCTCTTCCGGTAATGGACACAAAATGCTATCAGCATATTTGGAAATTAGATGAATACCTTGCAGCATGTCTAAATGTCACCCATTATCCCTCCAGAAGACCATTTCGTTTATCCCACCAAGGGCTTCAGAACTATCTCTTTGATTGTATTTCACTGTGTGTTTGCTAGCTGACTACTCTACCTCCATACATTTTTTGAAGTAGTGATGAATTCTTAGAAGAAAAATGCTATTAATAGCTGGAATTCATTTGCTTCTAGCCATTTACTGTTCTGTGTATCTGATATTGACATTGATTCGTACATCGTTGTTTAAGAAAAACAAACACTTTAGTAGGCAATACTAATACTTTAGTAGGCAATTAAATAAGATATATTTTATTGTAATAATTGCGATTGATCCAAGCTAACATTAAAATGGTTCTGAACAGATTGTAATTGTACTGTTCGAGTAGGTATGATCCCTGCCTTTTGTGCTTAAATATTCGTACCGTTATTTATTACTCCTTCTGAGGTTAACTGTGTTTAATTTAAGTCACTGATTTAAAGACAATGCAAATTCTATATCAAAAATCAAATAACTTCTTGGATCTTTCATTAAAAACATCGTTTTTAGTTTCCAAGCATGGAAAAAGATAAAACAGTGTAAATTACTCTCCTGTTAAAACATTTATACACTACTGCCCATTAAAATTGCTACACCAGGAAGAAATGTAGATAACAAAATGGTATTTATAGGACAAATATATTATACTAGAAATAACAAGTGATTAAATTTTCAAAAAATTTGGCTGGATAGATCCTGAGAAATCAGTACCCAGAACAACCACCTCTGGCAGTAATAACAGCAGTTATACGCCTGAGAATTGAGTCAAACAGAGATTAGATTGCATGTACAGGTACAGATACCCATGCAGCTTCAACACGATGCCACACTTCATCAACCGTAGTGACTGGCGTTGGGTGACGAGCCAGTCGCTGTGCAACCATTGACCAGACGTTTTCTATTGGGGAAAGATCTGGAGAACGTGCTGCCCAGGGCAACAACCGAACATGTTCCGTATCAAGGAAGGTCAGTACAATGCCGGCAACAGGCGGTCGGGCATTATCCTGCTGAAATGTAGGGTTTCGCAGGGGTCGAATAAAGGGTAGAGCCACGGGTCGTAACACACCAGAAATGTAACGTGCACTGCTCAAAGCACCGTCAATGCGAACAAGAGGTGACGGAGACGTGTATCCAATGGCACCCCATACCATCACGCCAAGTGATGGGCCAGTATGACGATGATGAATGCACGCTCCCAGTGTGCGTTCACCACGACGCCGCCAAACACGGATGCAACAATCATGATGCTGTACATAGAACCTGGATTCATCTGAAAAGATGACGTCTCGCCATTCGTGCGCCCAGGTTCGTCGTTGACCGCACCATTGAAGGCGCTCTCGTCTATGACGCAGCATCAAGGGAAGCCGCAGCCATGGTCTCTGAGCTGACAGTCCATGCTGCTGCACACGTCGTTGAACTGTTCGTGCAGACACTTGTTGTTTTCCAAACGACCCCGTTTCTTGACTCACGGTTCGTGACGTGGTTGCACGATCCTTTACGGCCATGCGGATAATATGACTGTCTTCTCGGCTGCTAATGATAGGTGGCCATTGAAATCCCGTATGGAGTTCCGTATTACCGTCCTGAACCCATCGATTCCATATTCTGCTAACAGTCATTGGATCTCGACCGACGCGAGCAGCAATCCTGCGATAAGATAAACCGCAATCCCGGTACACTACAATTCGACTTTTATCAAAGTCAGAAACGTGTTGGTACGCATTTCTCCTTCTTACATGAGGCATCACAACAACTTTTTATCAGGCAACAACGTTGAAATGCAATTTGTGCATGAGGAACCGGTTGAACAATTTCCTCATTTAAATGTAATGTAGGTGTCGCTACTGGCGCCTGCTTTGTCTGAATGTGCTGAAAAGCTAATCATTTGCATATCACAGCACCTTCATCCTTTCGTATAAATTTCACGTCTGTAGCATGTTGCCTTCTTGGTGTAGCAATTTTAATGGCCAGTAGTGTATTTTGCTGCCTTTTTAAGTATATTATAAATATACATTTTACAAGACTCCTTGAGATGTTGTAACTGAATTATCATTTATGTGATTTACCTTTACGAATCAGTGTGTAGAATTTTTCACTTCTTTAAATTCACTAAATATATTAGCTACTGAGTGTATTTGCACTGTCAGAAATGACAAGAATCCAACTGTTTAGTTAAACATGAATAATTCTAAGAATTTAAATGGTCAGCAAATTATCTCTGCAACAACATTTGGAAGGTATGTCGTTGTTGCATGAAATAAATAATTCAATAGAAAATACAATAAATTCTCAATGAAAACCAAGTTTAATAAACTTCCAAAAATATCGATTGTAATTTGATATTCATATATACCCCATTGATAGAAAACAAATATTTAGAACAGAATTGTACTGATTTCTGGTTATAGATACTCTGGTTAGTTTTCCAAAGTTTGTGATTTCACATTATATATGTATAAATTTTCAAGCTTATATCTAGTTCTTATATCATCATGTTCACTCTATATCTTTCTATCTTCATCTTCATATGGTATAGAATTGTATAATTGTTTATAATGAAATCAAAATTTTCTATTAAGTATGGAATGGTAATGTTTGAATTCAAATAATATCTTTAATATGTTTTATGAAGTATTATGGGAGCAACTCCCCTTCTTTAATTAATAATATAAAATTTTGAATTTAAGAGAAAATTGCTAACCCAGAAATAAAATTAAGTTATAAAAAGTCTAGTTTCTTCTTCTCAATAAGATAAAGTTCCTCTTGGGTAAACCTCTTGGGTTTTAGATACTACATGCTTTTGCTCATCGAGGACGTGATGAAGTACTATTTAAAATGTAAATGCAATTTCATAAATGAAAAATATATATTTTAAATTGTATTACTTTCAAGATAATTTAAAATAGAAATTTCTTCCGCTTTTAAAAACGTATGTTGGTAGTTAGCATCTTGGCTCTAAAACAACGAGAAAGGGTACTAATTATTTGAAATACATCATCTAACAACTGTTTAAATATTCAAATAAAGAAATAAATACAAGAGAAGATATATTGAAACAAAAATATTAATTTACTGACATGGTATTATTTAAGCAAAGAAAATATTTTCCTGAGACAATATTTATGGAAAGTATTAGATTAAAAATTTGGTAATAAGAAGTGCAAAATATAAATTTTTTTGTTTAAAAATTTCTAGGTATTTCTTATTTAGAAATTTCATATCTAAACCTTTAGGATTTATTTTCTTCTGTTATTACCAAATGATTATTTACATAAAGATTAAATATATAGGGTGTTTTATTCGCAAATTCCTTATATTAGAGTTTCAAGACTATCTCATTTTTTTACACCCATTTACTTGAATTTAATCTAAATATAACTTTAATTCATTATAAACATTATATATTGCGTTCAGATAATTCTAAAAATAGGGAATATAATATTAAAAAATATCATAATATAATCGAAATATATAAGAAAATTAATACTAGTTCTCTTTCATACGTATTGCTTTTTTAGTATCAATATTTCAAACGTACAGAAATGTAAAATAATTATTATATATTTTTTCAGTAATATATTCAAGTTCCAGTTCAAGAAAAAATATTACATTTATGAAATTTTCTCTCCTATCAAATTTATTGAAGTTTTGATGTTTTATCTTAAGCTTTGTTAAGGTACCGTCGCTATTTATTTATATCTGGTTAAATAATACGAAATTGTTTATTATGAAATGATAAATATAATTGAACATGAGCCACTGATTGAAATATATTATTTTCCCCAGACGGCGTCTATTTGATTTATTTTTTACTTTACAAAAGCAATTTGAACATAACACGAGTGCTTCATACGACTATATAACAACAATTATCTAAAGCTCCATTCACATTTCTGCTCAACTAATAATGCAATATAAAAGATTCATTTAAATTTATATTATTTAAAACGTAAAACTATATTTAAAGGGAGATATTTTAAGGGAATTTACACCTAAATGTGTTAAGAATATTTGCTTTTATCAATATTTGCCTATATAAACTCTTGTATATTAAAAATGAAATTCCTATCGTTTTATGGATATTAATATTTCAGAAATTTGAATGCTATTTATTAGAAAGAATTATAAAAAGTACTTATTTATAAAAGAAAAAAATTATTTTATTTAAATGAAGTCAAATATTTAAAATTGAAATAAAATGCATCATGATTAATATACAAAGTGAGTCTATGAACATTAATAATTTATTTTTATAAGAATTTATAAGAATCTATCAGTGACTTGTTTATTTTGT
The DNA here is from genome assembly GCA_026290005.1 of Latrodectus geometricus. Classification (NCBI taxonomy): domain Eukaryota; kingdom Metazoa; phylum Arthropoda; class Arachnida; order Araneae; family Theridiidae; genus Latrodectus; species Latrodectus geometricus. The sequence goes on from JAPDSC010107077.1 coordinate 29,109, forward strand.
GATAATATATTTAGATTTGTTCATTTGTAAACCGTTTTTCTTATAATATTACGACTCATTTATTAAAAACATATGTAGCCCTTATCTAAATACATCATTACATCATCGTAATTTAATGGTTAAATAATTTTTGCTCTGTTAAAATTTCTCAAAAACTTCGAAAACTTAAGAATGTGTTTTTTATAACAATTAAAAAATAGTAGCAAATGTTAGCTAATGAAGCAAGCATAAAATAAGGCAAAACTTTTCTGTAAACAGTAGCTTATATTTTTTGCGACAGCATAGGACTTATATAAGGTAATGTAACAGGGACAATATAAGACTAAATTAACTACATAGCTATCAGTTTTTTGAAGTACATTATTGCTATGGTCTCAATAGTGAATGAGAGTGTATAATGCATCGTTTGCTTAATTTTGTTTTAGGTGAAGTTAAATTGAAAGACATGTCAAAATTACGAAGAGGCAAAGAGTAAGAGCCTGTCAGGTCGAAGTAACGATAACCACTGTGGCATATTTGTTAGGTTATCAAAAGGCACAGCGTGGTCATGACCGATTAGGAAAGTCATGACAACCAACAGTGATCAATGAAAAACAGAATCTGTAATTTACGATTTGATCAATGAAAACAGGATTTCCAGCAGTTTCTGCACGCATAGTACAACTCAACATTACCACCATACAAATATGTCAATTTAAAAGAAGATTAAAGGCGATTTTAACTTCCAAAGGTGTTTTTAAGCTATATTAGTTGCAAAACAGTTATTTTTGTATTGTTTGGTTATTAATTTGGATAACCTCTATATTATATATGTGTGTGTGTGT
>JAPDSC010107078.1:0-37126 GCA_026290005.1 Latrodectus geometricus
GGTTATGAATTGGTAGACATTCTCTATATATTCACCTACAGATTACTTTCAAAATAATTATCATTAATAATTCATAAGTATAAAAATAATTGTATTTTTCGTATAACTTCGACTTATGCATATGATTTACGTACATCAAAATTGAATACAGGAAATATTATTATAACACTTAATTTTTATCTTGAGTAGATTTCATACAGATATATATATATATATATATATGCGTGTGTGTTTGTGTGTATATACTTATGTATATATCCAAAAATTAAATTAAATACTTTACAAGATACTAATATAAGGTCCAATGTTAAAAGGTATTAATGTAATCACAGGTATTCCTTGATACAAGATTAAGAATTTGTTATCATTTTTCTATGTAATGATGTTTTCTTTTTTTTTTTTTTTTTTTTTTGGACTAAGCTTTTGAAAAATATAGAATTAGAGAAAATTATATTAATTAAAAAAACATTTTGAATTTAAATCAATTATAATCATCAAATAATCATAAGATATCACGGTCAAATCCTCTTTTACCTTCCCTGATTGCTCTTTCATCCATACATCGAGATAATTGTGACTTCACTCTAAGAAAATAATCGGTTTATCTGCATGAATATCTTTGGGAAGCATTCGAATATCACAGCTGGTCACGCGTTACGGGATTATATTTTGAAACGCATTCGAAAAAGAAAACCTATAGAGGTGTTATTGGAAAAAAAAATAAAGAATGAAGGAAGCTTGATTGATCACAATCTAAAATAAATATACCTGACCTTCATTAGGCAGCTGTGAAATATTTAATCTGAGAAAACTATCACTTCACGTTCACATTTTCACATTTCCTCTCGAATACTAGCCAAATCTTCCATCTTCTTGCATTACATCTTTCATCAGACTTAATTTAATTTATATAGCTCTCCTTGTGCTAATTAACTGTTTCTCTAATATACATCTCCTTATACACGAGATGGCAAACACTATCATTACTATTCTCGTAATAGTTTGGAAAATAAATGAAAATAATAAACCCTCATATAGAAGATTGTGTTATTGATAGACATAAAATAATATATTTTGTTAAATTAATTATTATTATATTTCGAATGAATATGTAGGAATTTCCGAGGAATGAAAATGTAAAACGTGAAGCTTATTCGAACTGAAAAGAGAATAATGTGAAAAGAAATATTCTTAGTTTTTTCATATATCAGACAAAAAGGCAATTTTTAAATATTTTCAAATTTTTTTTTATCAAACATTAAATTTTAATCATTTTGGCGTTAATGACAAATTTTTTATTTACTAATGTTACCACTTCTTTTATATACAATTATTTTTCATTTGCTTTATTATTTTAAACTTTTATACTTTTTATTGAATAATAATAAACAGTTTTAAGCTTATTATCATTCAATAAAATATTCATGCAATAAATAGTAAAAAATAGACTAATTTAATATACTTTATATATCATCTAGTTAATCATGAAATTAAACCAGTACAATTTATCAATGGGATATGAAAAAATATAAATAGTAATTTGTCAGTTATTTAATTGTATTGAAAAATTGTGCTTTTAAATTACTCAATTTTACAAATTTTTCTGTTTTGTTAGCAATATTTGAATTATACTAATTTAAAATTTCGTGCTGTTTGTTTTATTAGTACATTGAGTTTTGTTTTATTAGTACACTTATTTAATTATATATTAGTCATATTATCATATAAAGAATTTTGGAAAAATAGCTTGAAATATACATAGAGAAATTTTGTTTTTTAGAAGTTAACATATCACGTATTTTTTTTTTTTTTTTTTTTAGTATCGCGAATCAAAGGCTAAATCCTTTAAATGTTTCATGTATTCATAAAGTGAGACTTTTTACGCGTTTTTTTCAGTCACGAGAAAAAATATGTGTATATTATTTTTCTCGACGAATGAAGTAAATATACATACTTTAATTTGCTAGAATCGTGTGCTTGTTTGTGCGGATTGTTTTATTTATCATCTCCATCCTTTTTGGCTGACAACAAACAATTAAAGTAACAAAGCTTAAAATATTTTTATGAACCGATAAATAAAATGAGCCAAGTGATATGATTACGTCTCACGTTGACTGAAACGTGTCTATCTGCACGTGGCACTTTAAGTTGTCAGCTGTCGCCTTTTCGAGCAGATTAAATAGGCACCGTTAATGACAGACCTTGTAAATTAAAACAGAGGACCAGCAGCTGGAATAGTTGATAAATGCTCTTTCCAACTTGACGTACTTTTGTAAAAATAAAAAAAGCAATCTTCTCATGCAAAATTCCAGAGTGGGTAGAGGACAGACGATCTTGCTGACCTTGGGTCTGAGCCGAAAGAAAAACACGGTTGCTTTTCTTCTCTACTGCATAAACAGTACAAAAATATCGGAAATCTCTCGCCAATCTTTTTTCTCGCTTTCCACAGCTTTTTATTTTTACTTTTCAAGAAACAACAAAAATTTCGAATTAAAATTTGTGGATTTAAATAAAAATATGTAAAAAATTGGGATTTCCTTAAGAATCTAAATATAAATCACATTAAAAAAATGTAATGTACTCTAGAAATTCAATTACTCATATCGATAAAGAATTCATTTGCTTAGCTTAGAATTCTTTTTAAGAAGAGTCATTTAAAATGAAATATAACAGATGTTGTAAGATTAGTTTTGTTTAAAATAATTGGTTAGTAATATTTTTATTGATATATTAAATATATAAACATAATTATATAAGAATTGAAATAAACAAAAAAGAATATTTGAGGTTTGTGAAGAACATTTAATGTCTTATCGTTAAGCATTATTAAAATTCCATTTTTAAGTTAAAGAAAAAATTTTTATGACCAAGAAAAATATCATATCTGATAGTAAAACTAGCTATGTTCTAATATTTTATTACATATATATATTTTTTTCCAATATAGTTGAAAAAACGAAAAGACGATTTTTTGCTTGTTTCATATTTTTTAAATTCAAGTCTCAAATTTTTATCATATATTTATTTTATTTATAATTCTTAAGTAATGCAAATAAGTAAAGGAATTAACATATGAATGTTTTACTTGCCAAACGTATTAACTACACTTTTGAATATCTTAAAATAATTAAGAAAGATGTATACAATATATAATTGCATGCATTCGAAACAAGTTTCACTTGTAAGAATTAACATTAAAAAAACCCTAAAGTATAAATAATATAAAAATCATTTACTTTCTTATAATTTTTCTCAACTTCTTGTTTTTTATGGAGTTAATCGAGTTGGCAAATGGAACATATGAAATTTATTGATTATCACATACTGGAAAATTCAATTCTAACTTCATTTTCATAAAGTATCTTCATTAAATTAAGTTTGATATTAATAATCGATAATCAAAATAATTAAATATACATCCTTGATCAATATTACATTTTCGAATTGCTTTTTTATTTTAAAAATAATTTAATTTCCATTTTCAGATATGATTTAGTTAATTAATAAAATATTTATTCATAAAGAAGTTCTTGCAATTTCCTCTATTTATTTTTTTGATTTTTAATTTTTGCACCAATATCACAATTAAATCATGGACTGTCCATTATAGACAATACAAATCGATATCCATTGGTTCCAATCAATATTTGAATTTAGAGTTGATGTATCAGACCATAATTAAAATCTTAGCATTTTTTACAACCACAAAACTTTTTTCCCTAATTTAATTAAATAAACTATTAATAATTATATAAAATTACTTTTTGTGTACTTATATGCATCAAGTTAAGCAATAGTATGCATGTAGTAAATCTCTTGTGAGTAATATACGGACTATTGTTCCAAGAAGCGAACAACTATTATGAACAATCATTCAATATTTGTAGAATTATTTGATCATAATAGCTTATAATCTGGTAATTGTAATCAAGTTAGTATAGTTTTATCATAAATTACATAGCTGTATAATAAGTTTCATGATTCAATTACGATACAGAATGGATGCTCAAAAAATATCCTTATACCGTTATGTTGTTATATTGTCTCTATGGTAACAATAAATATTATCATCTTACTGCTGTAGCTTAAAAGTTAGGCTTTTCATGGTTTAATGGTGAAATTGCTTTTATTAGAATTTAAAATATCTGATATTCAATCTTGACTTCTATTGAACAAACAGCATTATTGTATACTAGATGTTTACTTTCTGCCTACCCATCTTTTCGGAGAAAGAGTTATTAAGATTTTCTTCTTTGCAATACGAATGCATGTTTTGCATGGTCTCAGTTTTTTTTAAAATTGCATGTAGCAGGCGAATATTGATTTTGTAATAACCGGAAAGTTCTATAAATCTTTAAATATTTGAATATAACTCACTATCTATCAAAATTAAGCATGAAAAGAAATATTGTGTGTAGGGTAATAAAAAACTTTAAAATAGCACTGAGTTCTCCCACGGTATCAAAGCTATTAATCTATGTAATATCCGCAAAAGATATCTATACTTTTATCATACAATTTTATGAACAGTAAATAATTGTTAGCGGTTGTGCGCATAAGACGCGTAAAACAACTCGTGCATGGATATTATTTAAAAGTATTTTTAGCATTTTTCTTTCATTAAGAATAATTTTTACTTGAAATGAGGATAAAATGTTACTGATGAAAGAAATTAATCTACTGGACAAAATGATTTCTTTCAAATATCTTATATTTGCGTTATTACATCAGTTCGCCCAGTTTTATATAAAAATATATGATTTGAAAGACCTAAATTTTGTTTATGTTTTAAAATAGAATAAAATGTTTCAAAATTATGTTTTCTTTTTTAACATAATAAGTTATTCTAAAACTTTGAAATCATGTTGAATAAAATAAAATATTTTGGTATTTTATTTCACTTTTATAGTTGAGAAAGTTAGAAATATTTAGGCATATATGACTCAAATGGTTAATAAAAGGAATTATAATCTTAAATATGTTAAAATTATTTGTTGATTTTATTTTTCGTAATTTTTATAATTTTTAAAGTGTTAAAACTGTATGGAAATGCATACAATTTTAATATTTTTGTATTCCCCTGATAGTGCATAAAATTGATTTCAAATATGATTGCAAATCAAATCACTCCACGTTATTTATTTAACTTTTATTCCTTTGTGCTTGATTTTTAAATTGATACTATAAAAATTAAGCGCCTATTATTACCCTTGATCGTCAGTGAACAGTTGTGAAAGAATTATATTAGTTTGTGGATAAAAAGAAATCATTGCTTTTACTTGAACTTCGGGGTTTAATTAACATGTTTCTCATTGCTTTGTGTAAAATGGTTTAAAATTATTTTAGAGTCGATCTTTAGTTTTTGATGATGCTGCGACTGATAACAAACATAGTGGCAAACATTAGATCACTTCTGTGATTTTATCAATATTTTTGACAACGAATCTAATTGTGTGAGATGCATCATTAACATCAAAACTACTTGCATGGAATCCACGAAATCAAAATTTTACGTAATTGGCTGTTATAGTATCGGGACGATGAACGTATGGAGTTTTCTTTGATAAAGGCGAAAATGCAAACCATAGCTTACATTTTATAGTTTTACTTTGAAGGGAATATATTTTTTTTGTATCCATAGCTGTACAATAAATATATACACACTATAATTCTAATTGTTTCTTATTTTCTTCGGCAATTTGGCAACATAACATTGCGGGAATTACAAATGGCGAATTAGGGCAATATAATTATTATAATATTATATTTATTTCAATTATTATTGTCAATATAAAATAACTTCAATTAGCGTTTACTTTTGTAATTAAAAATAAAATTATTTATTTGATGTTTTTATATATAAATTTTTGGTCTAGTTTGAAAAATTATAAAACTGATGGTTTTTTTCTCGTGAGTCTTGAATATTTGTGCCATTTTCGGCCATCTTGATCAAAGAAATTATATTTTGTGAAAAGTGGTAATTAAACTTTATTTATCGAATAATTTTGAAAGATAATTCATAAATTTTCCATAATTTATTCATCTATTAATACAACAGAAATTATCAAAAAAAATAAAAAAATTTTGGTTGATATTTACATTTAAATATTCTTGTGCCTATTGACAAATGGACAATAGTCAACAATTAATATTTTTGTAACTTTAAGCAATTTTCTTTCATTATCAAAAGATTGTTTTCCCCCCCCCCCTTGAAAATATATGTTAAAAAATTTATTAGTTTTATATATATTTTTTATCTTAGGTATTTACTTGCTTGAACTTCTATTTATTTATTATGTTGTTAATATTGCTATGCATTGAGATTTATGTTGATAGGATGCATTGTTAAATTGCTTACAGAATACATTTTTCCTAGGATTTGCCATTTAACCCATCTGTATGTTGGGCTGGGATGTAGGCTATGTATGGCCACTCTTGGAAAGTGTTGTGGTTGCTCAATCTTCACGGCCCCTTGATTCCTGGCAGCTGGTAATGGGAAATCCCCATGAAGCTGCACAGCAGTCTGGTGGATCTGGTGAATCTTCAGCGAACTCTTCCAATCAAGCAGTACCAGCTGAATCATCAGCTACAACACCACAGGTTGAGCCACCTCCTTATGAAAGTGTAACAAATGAAGCTAATTTTACAGATTCAGCTGCTAATATTACAAATAATAGTAATAATCACAGAAACTCATCAGTCTTAACAACTGATAATGGTAGAATACGAAATAGAACAAATGTGACTCAGCGAACTAGAAATAATAATGGAAGTTCACATAGGCAGAGGCCATCAAAATGGCCTCATAAGGCATCATCTGTATTTGCTTGCCTTAGTTGTGTAATAGGTGTCAGTAATGTGAGCAGGTTCTCCATGCTGGTGTATATTTACAAAGGTAAGTTCTTATTTAATGTTGCATATAGAATATTTAAATGATTTTTTAAGGAATTTATTTCCTGCAAAAATGAACCTTTCAAGGTTACTTACCAAGGACTATTTTATCTAAATTTATTATAATTATTAATAGCATAATGGAGATAAGAAATCAATTATGAAACAGGAGAATTTTTTAGCATTGCTCTGTTATGAAAACTTTTCAAGATTAAGTTGATTTTTAGATGTAAGTTGCCCGTGTCTGTCATTCATTGGATATTATAGTACACTATTCAAAGATCAAACAATCATTTTAGATAATGTATTGGATTTCTTTATTTATCAGGTTTAATTTTAATTTGAATTTTTCAAATGCTTAGATTTTAAAATCTTCATTCAAGAACAGCTTTAAGCTAATTGTGTAATAGAAATTCCTGTTATTATATTTTTTTGCGTGGAATAAATAATTATTTTAATCGGCAAATAAATGAATTAGTATGTTTCTAATTTTACTTCTATTAACTGCATGGATTTGATTAGTTTAGCTTCATAAATGTGTTATAATTATGCTGTAATAGTTTATAACATTATAAATCTGATTTTTATTTCATAGGTCATTTTATATACTTTATTATTATGTATTAAATTTTATGGACATGTTTTGATACATTATTATTTCTTCAGTTTTGAACTAAGTCATTCATAATTGCTAAATTCAGATTCATTAACATCCCAATACACATCAATTTTTGCTATTCAAATAATAAGCTCATTTAAATCAAAATTATTTAAAATTTTATATTTTGTCTAATTTGGTAAGGATTTTTTTTTTGTTTGGAAACATTTATTTTTAAATTTTACTAGGATTTGATTAAAATTTTAATGATAGCTTGACAAATTCTTGCACCTTTCATTTTAATGTGCATAGTGTAGTTTTAGTTAGAAAAAAAAAAATGTATCAAATGGACTTAAGAAATGAAAATAAAAATTTAGAAGATATTTGAATTAAAAGGTGGTTTTTCAAAGCCTATGTGGAATTTATTTAATTTATTCCTGATATTGTATAGTAAGAATCACTATAAATTTGATAGTTGAATTCTTAACATTAATATTTTTCTTGCTAAAAATTAAAATACAAAAGATAAAAATGTCTATTTATTTTATTAGATATTTTATAAAATTGTTCTAAAATTTTTAAAGTAAAATCCTATAGACCACAATTTTATAAAAAAATATTTATCCTGACAATTTTATTTTACTTTTTTAATGTAAATGATCAAAACTATTGATTATTTTACATATTAGCAATGAAAATCACAATATAAAAACATTTCTTATAGACATTTAAATGTGAAAAATTTATTCCAAAATTATTTCATTTAAGATTTTCACATCATAAAAATCTCATTTTTAAATTTTCCTTATTATTATCATTTAAAAATCATTATATTTAAATAAAATGCTTATAGTAAATATTCAATTTTTATATTAATTTTTTTAAACAAGCAAGAATAAATCCTACTTTATTTGACTTTGATTGTTTTAGAAGTATATGGTTTAAATTCTTTTATCTTAATTATACTAAAATATTTTTTAATAAAATTTATTAGAATAAGAATTGAAATTAAAACATATAATTAAGATAAAATTTTTCTTTATAGGTTGTTTCATCTTTCAGTTCCTTCTTTTGTCCATTATCATTGGTATTCCTATTCTGTACATGCAAATGGCCTTAGGCCAATACTTAGGGGCAGGAATGTTAGATATGTGGTACATATCGCCTGCTTTTAAAGGTAACTGCTTTATATTATTTTTTTATGACCTGAATAATAAAAAAAATCATTTTTGTATTTATATTTTAAGTTCATATCAACTTCTTAATTTTTCTGTTTTTGTAACAACTATATTAAATTTTTAGTACATTATCCACAAATGCTTATAAAGATGTAAAGAAATTTACATAGCATAGTTTTTAGATTTGTTTGCATTTGAAATAATGTTTAGATTTAAGACATCCATTTTAAGTATTGGTTGACAATCTTCATTTATTTTAAAGATAATATAAAATCGAAATCTGATATTTTTTCATATCAGTTCATCAAATATTTTCTAAGATTAAAAAAAAAAAAATATTGAACTATGTAAAATATAAAGTTATATAAAGAAATTTATTCTAGAATTTGCCTGAACTAAAATAACTTCCTGGTAAAAATTTTATTTAAAACAAATCCAATAATTAAAATTATCTTCTATAACATATACAGATTGATTCAAAATTTCTATATGTTGGAAAACCTATTTAAAAGAACCATAGGAACATGGTTGCATGTACAAGAGGTCTCTATTTGTTACAAGGACCGCTTGTCAGGATGAATTAACAAAAAGTGTAGGTGTGTGAGAAGGAGAAATGATTAATTACTGTAGCAATTGAAAAATCATAAACGCTGTTTAATAGTTTTATAATGTTTAATAATTTCTGTAGAACTCCCGTTGAGAAATTATATTGTTTTTGGTTTCTGAACAGGCATTCATGCTTATATTGCTTTTGGATATCTGCATACCATTTGCTTTAAATTGGATATTCCAAAACAAGAACTGATGAAATGGCTGTTTACAAAACCAAGTGGCTAAGTCTCTTGAAAAAAGCTATGTTGCTTAGTTTGAAAAAGTGGTACAGGGACAAGTACGTAAAATATTGCAGCATAATTATGGGAATTTTAATCCATCATATATTGTATCTTTCATAAGAAGAAATTGTATCTATATCAGATGCAATAGTTAAAAGTTCTCAACCTAGTGAATACAATGATACATCAATTTTGCATGTTGGTTTGTACAGCAGAAATGATATTTACACTGAAATTCATTTGCTATGTCTACAATATACATATATGAGCACATGAAAATTCTGCAGCATAAATGTCTTAACAGGTTTACTTGACAACGTGTGTCTCATATTTTATTAATTGCCTTTAACTGGCTCTAAGTTGGTTGAAATTATCAAGTGATAAACTGACTATGTACAGCAAAGGATACAATTTTAGATTAACTGAATTTCAGCACATTTCTCTAACACTAAACACTTATATCTGAGTGCTGCATTTTTAAGCTAATGGGTTGACTATGCTGAACCCTCTCCCATGGTTATCTTCATCACTGGATTTGTGTCATCATCTCTTGTATTTATCTTTGGGAATACTTGAAAACTTCACTGTAGGACTCTTAGGTAAATCTAAATGATAGCATGAATGATCGTTAAAAGTAGAATTATTGTTGGTACACTAGGCATTCTTGTAAACATTCATTGATCGTTATATCCTTCTTATAATGCTTGTTATAACTAAAAGAAATTTGAATTAAAATGTGCAAATTTGTCATAAAGTATCTTGATTTGTTAGCCATCTCACATCTTTTATTGTTTGGCTTTGTAGCCATATAGTACATCTAAATTGCATTTGTAGCATTGTTTTCTATTGTGATTCTTTCTTGTTATCAAATTATTTCTTGAACATATAGTTGTTTGCGTATAGTTCATTGATCAACAGTTCTGAATCACACTTAAATGAATAAGTGAATTAACTGCTGGCAAGTTCAGTATCATACTATGGATTCTTTTATAAATGAATATTTAATTTTAAATAAATATCTAATTTTTATTATAAACTATTATTTGTTTCTGCAAAAGGAAAATGATTTTTTTTGAATTTATTATTAACTATAAATACATAGTAAGTTTATATCCTGTTAAAACTCAAAACTTAATTGTCACACAATAAAAAGAATAACCATTTTTAAAATTTATTCTATCCGGTAATAAATGTAAATGCAATTAATTTCTTTTTATTATATGCTTCTTCAATCTGTTTATTCACTTTCCTATTTAAGTATGAATCAACAATGAGAAGAATATGTGATGCTATAGTTATCACAGACTCTACTGGCTAATGTTATGGTATTAGATACAATATTGCATCTTTTTAGTTATAGTTTTCAAATATATTTTTTATCATGCAATTAAATCGAAGCATATAAATTTCTGAGTTTTTAATTTGCATTTATAATTTTTCTTAAGTATGTGTGTGTGATAGTTATATAAATCCAACTATAAGAATTTTGTAATAATTAAGGATCATTAAATTAAAGTGATAATTACTTATATTTTTGTTTAATAACATGTATTAATTTGTAATATATATATAGTAACAATCTGTTTTGGGAAATTTGATCTAAATTATTTACATGTGCAAATTAATTGTAATTTTCCATTCATTTGTTTATTACTATTGTATTAACTAAAAGTTTATATTGCTCAAAATAATTTTTTCAATTAAATACTTATCATAGGTAAATAAAAAATAATAACACAATATATACTTATAACACATTAATTAAGTGGATTTATTTTATTGTAGATATTATAAATGCACATTATTTGGCAGTGCAGTCTTTATCAGGCACAAAGAAATAATTTGTATTAATAATGGCTTGTGTATTTTTATTAAAGTTTTCGAAATATAATTTTATTTATCAGCTTTGCTATTTAAGATGCTATCAACTTTGTTATTTAATTGTCTTGTACTATATACTAATGATTTAGTTCCAAGTTATTTAAAATACCTGATTCAAGGAAAATAACTAATCTTCATACTGTTATGAGACTTAATATATTTAAAGATTGATTCCTATATTGTTGTTCAATATTAAATTTTCAGCAGACCTTTATTTGCGTCATTTTAGGCCGTAATTCATGGTCAGTAAATATATGCATAGAAAATATGATTGTTGATCAGTACATGAAAGAATTCAATGGACTTATTAAGATAAAACATGTTTTATGTTTTGTATATCTTTATGATAATAATACAAATTTAATTGTTTTATTCTGACATTAATCAGTTATGAAATTTTATATACCATAAACTATTTTCTTTTAAATTGTTTATGAATTTTTTTTCGACATCTTCAAAGGTAGTGGAAAACTGAAATTATGTCTTTCTAGTTGTTTCTGATCACTGCCTAACTATCGTAGTTATAACAACTTCATAAGACATTGACATGTTCTTTTTATTAAGTTTGTATTTAAAAAAATATTTATGAAAATAATTATTTAGTTAGCCAAGATATTTGATGTTTTATATTGTTTGTCTGCAACAAGAATATGCATATGCTTATTCTTTTTATTAGACCATTCTTGTTGTCTGTCTACAACAAGAATGATCTAATAACCACCATTAACAAGTAGTCTAGTTAATGGTGGTTATAAGAGCTGCCCGTTTTAGATATGGGTTAAGGGTGTTATAAATTGATGATATTTAGTCTTTCTATATTACCGCTTGTCGTCATCAAGATATTCATGTAAGCCAAAGTTGCTTTTACCTTTTCTTCTGGATACTTGAAAATGCAACATGCAGGTACAAACAAAGTGGTGAAGCTATTCTTGTGGTAGTCTGACAATAGGAAAATTAAAAAAAAAAATTAAATATAAGTATATTTCAAAAATTTGTCTTCAATAAAAATGCAGTTTTTTTCTTTTGCAATTGAATTGTTTTGAAAATGCATTTATATATTCAGCTTTATAAAAATCTCTATCTATTTTACATTTTCTTTGTCATGTTATATCTGCTCATATTCCATTAATATCATATATGAAAAGTAAATATCACTAATGAAAAATTCTTAGTTTCGAATATTCTAGCTGTATTTTTTATTGTTTGAATGAGAAAGGTTAGATGCTAAAGTCTATTCTTCATAAATATTTTTTAATACGTGTATTTTTTAGAATGTCATTTATAATTCTATTATTTTCATTTTAGGATTGGGTTTTGCCATGTTATATCTTTATATATTACTTGGTATATACAATGCTATACCTCTGTCTTGGCTTTTTATATATTTCAAAGATTCTTTCATCACACTTAAAGATTCTTACAAGTGGGGAAAATGTCACTTAAGTTTTGGAAGGACTGGTAATTTTTATTATTTTTTCCATTTTTTTCGTCTTTTAAAAATTTTGATATATTTTAAATTTCATTTTAGCGCATAATTTATTCTGATAATAATATAAAAATTACTATCAAATGTTTTTCATTCAAGCACAAATTTTGACTGTAAACTTTTATAAAGAAGTGATTTATTGTTTTTATTGTGGCATATTATTATGTAGATGTGAATTATTTCGTTATTCTTCGAGTAGTAGATTATTTTATTTCAATTGTAGATCAGAAATACTTAGAAAAAGTAGCAATTTCTTGGTCTTTAAAGATTTTAGTTGGCAAAAATATATATCAATTTTAAAAATATAAATGGATTCATTTTTTGATGGACCTACAAATTGCACTTTTCTTAAAAGATTCCAAATATTTTTAGTAGCTCTTTCATCATTTAAACACTTGTTGTATATTAATAACATGCTTTCTTAAACAATTTTAAAATCATTATAATAAATGGCTCTTTTATTTTTTATGATAGCATAGTAATCTTATCTTTTGTTGCCTAACCTATGTGAAATCCAGATTGAGGGTGACTTGTTCATATATCTGCTTTGGTATCCAGCAATCCAGCTATTCCATACTGAATTATTTTAAGGACTATAAAAAATCAGACACAACTTCTTCTATTTTTCAATAGCTTTATGCATTTCATCAATGTCTGTTCACTCCAGTATTCATAGGTGAATTTAAAACTGCTGGACATGTTAATTGGGTGGTTTTCATTCACAATATAGCTCCTTTAGTTACAGTATCCGCAAATCTTGCTCCATCTTTATTGCTGAAGGTGTGGTTATATACTGTGCACTTCAGTGAATGTGTATTATAAATGGGCATAAGTTTTGTGTATGTACTGGCAGAAAGAGTGAATTAGAAGCTTTGAGAAATAGTAACTTTAATTATCATCCAGTTATGTTCAAGATTTTCAAAATATTTAATTCTCTCACTATCAAAGGAATTGATTTGCTGTTTTATGAAATATCTAGTTTCATAGGAATAAATGACAATTAGAATGTTGATTGCAATCACTATGTATGCATCTACTCCCATTCTGCCTTCAGTTCCATCAAGATGTCAGAAAAGTTTTTAAGCATTTTGTACAGTCTCTTTGGCAGGAATTGTGGAGCTTGCACATCAGCAACTAGCTGTATTGCATCTTTCTATTTATCATTCCTTTAACTATTTTACCTTTATAAAGCACAGATATTAAAATGGCATGCCTTTACCTATACATGTGCTTCATGCTCACAGTCACACGCGTTTCATCTACAAACATTTATTTTTAATTGATTTAAATCTTTGGTATAAAATGTATGAAGAACCATATACAGTACATCATATTTTAATTTCCTGTCCATATTTTAATCAATTCTACTGCATGTTTTAACAGTCATATTTATATTAGAAAATTTACTGGAAAATCAACCCATCACAATCTTTATGCATTTTTAAAAGCAATAAGTTTTATGCATTTTATTTGATTTTAAACATTGTATACAATTTAATCTTTTACTCAATAATTTTATACATACATATTCATTGTGTTCTTTGCAAATTTTTTAAATTACTTTAAAAGAATTCTAGTTTATAGTATTTTCATTTTTGGGTTTCGAAACGTTCTCCATCTAAAACTTAAGTTTAACACATCCTGTCCTATTTTAGACTTGCCACATGAAACCCAACCTACCTAAGTGTCAAAGAAAATATAACTTAAGGTCCTTCTCATGATGAATTCTTTATTTTGCCATGCCACTCTTTATAAAAGAAATTATAATTTCAAAAATGAATGTACAATGTATACAGATTGTTAGAATATAGTTCTTCAGTAAATTAAGTTTATTTTTTTTTGTGCTAAGAGTTTTTAGATTCTAATATAGGATATACAGAATATGCATTTCATTTATAATTAAGAGATTCAGTAACTGGTTGAAGGCAGTTCAAATATTTAAACCTCAAGTGTCCTGCAATTCTCATAAAAACTCAGAAAATTGTTTGGTAAATTTTACAGAAAGTTTATAATGGAGTTTCATTTGTGCTAAACTTGATAAGCAGTATAAAAAAACTTGAAATATTTAAAAAGCCTGTGAAATTAAATTTTTGTAGCAGTCAAGAGTAATTACTTTGAGAGGACATAATGGAAAAATAAGTTCTTACAATAAAACAATTTTTTGGAATTAATGTGTTTAAGAGCTAATGGAGCCATTAATTGAAAAAGTTCTTTAAAATAAAAAGAAATTTTATTTGTATGTACACAAAGATCATGAAAATGTTTTCTTATATTGCACAAATCACAAAACTGCAATTATATTCAAGATAACAACTTAGAAATCCATAAATCTGTCTGGATTTTACAATGATTAAAAAACTCCTTATACCTCCCTTATTCCCTAGAGAATCCTTATACAATTTGCTGAAAGAAGTTTTTCATTTTTGCTGAATCTTTCAGATTTATGAATCCAATGCTATGATGTTGCAGCCAGTATGAATGGACCATACAATGGTATAGCTGCATTATTACTGCAGGATAACTCAATTTAAATTTATATTTATTGTTACGCACATGTCTTAAAAATGTGTTCAGTTAGTAAATGTTCAATCATTCCTACAGTGAAAAATGCATTTCAGCAACTTAATGCACCGATCTCTTATAGAAGTATCATTAAATTCTTCTGATTCAAAAATAAAGAGACAAAATGAAATCCTGGGAAAATCAGGCAATGGTGGGGGAAAAAAAAAATCCACATGATGCTAAATCATATTATAGAATTACAAATCTAAATGAAATTATGGATTCACTATCCAGCAAAATTCAAACAAAATAATATTATTTACTTTCTTATTGCCATTAATTTTATTGTCTGCATCAGCAGATGATTACCAAGATGAGCAGAATGTTTCAACTGCATGTAACTTCTATAATTTACAGAAAAAAGATCTGATGAATGAGCTACAGCAATTTTAATCAATGGTAAAATAGAAAATTGTAATTTTAAAAGCAGCTTGAAACATCAGCAGAATATATTTCTTCTAATAACATTTCAATTATTTTTTTTTAAACTGTTATTGAATTTATTCAACTATGAATGAATTTTCTCTTTTCTGAGTAGATTTAAGACTTTCTTCAAAGTAAAATGTGAAAAGAAAGACTTAAATTCTTAGAAGTCTTAGCAATTGGAAGTGCTCTTGGTTATAATGATGTTGTAACAACTTTACATTTCTTCTACAGGCTAGTAACTAATGCTTAAGATTCCAGTAGAAAGTAACATATTTTTTAATTCAACAAAATGTATTTGTTTTTGTCATTTAAAAATATCAACATTTGCACAATATCCAGGAAATTGCAATTTTGTCTCTTCATTTGACCATTAACAGTAGCTCTAGTTTTGTAATTTTTTGTTTTAAAAATCATATAATTAACTACACATTGTTAGTTATAATTTTTACATTTGAAATCTCACCCCCCCACAATACATACACTAAAGTACTTGCAAACATTGAATTCATTCCTTTTTATGGTCAAAATCTATTGCCCAAAGTCACACTTCCAAATGAATTCATGAACTGACTCCACTTGTATGAATAGAAATTCCTATATTAATTAAAAAATATTTCTCTTGTTCATATTCTAAGCTTACTATTTCTATTTTTGTATGTTTTTTCCTCATTATTTATTAATACATACTTTAAAGAAAATTTCTATAGTGTCATAAAGCAATTTTGAAATAATAAAATGTCTATATTCTTAAACTTGGAAAATCTAAACATGAACAATAATTTAATTTTTTTTTTGCAAAAGTTTATCATTGAATTGATTTTATAATTTAGGAAATAAAAAAAAAACGCATGAAATTCAATTATAGAAATTATTCCATAATTAAACAAAAACTAAAAAGTATAAATTGTTTCTTGAACTTAAAATATTTTTTACTTTTAACACAAATCAGTTTGCTAAGAATTTACTAAAGTTTGTTGTTAATCAATATCATTTATTCAATAAAAATTTTTTGTATTTTTAGCTTTTATTAATCTTTATAACTGTAACTTAAAATCACAAAATTTTTGCTTTAACTATATAATATGTTATATATTATAATACATCTGCTTAGTATTTGTTTCTAAATAGATAAACTTAAAAATATTGATAAGTAATAAATAAAGAAATTTTAAATCAGTTATATAATGCTTTTTTGTCTGAAAAATTAAAAAATAAATGCCTTGTTTTGTTTCTTGCTCATGTTATTATATTTATTTTTCTCTGTAATATTTTATTTTTTTAGTATTACAAATTAAATTACTATACATATAATAGGTTGCATTCGAGCTTTAAATACATCATCAGCTGACTTCTATGGCTGGTCTGTGCCATCATATTTTCAGTAAGATATTTTATTTTGATTTTAGATACTTTATTTTGGTTTTAATTCAATGTTCATAATTCAAAAAAGTATTCTAACGAGGTATTCTAAGCATCTGGTTTTGTTAAATGACTTTGTTGAGGCATCATACTCATCAAAACAACACACAAATTAAATGCCAATGATTCTTTTCCGTTTTGACTTACATTAAGTTGAAAATTAAATCTCATTTGGTGTTGTTAAAACGTAGTCTTCAATGTAAAACTCAAAATTTGCATTTTGCGTTTAAAAATGAGAATCTTCCTTTTTATTGAAAAAATAAAAAACTACTTGTACAGTTCTTTTATAGAAGGCAATATCCTTTAATTGTTTTGAATTGTGCATAATTATATTCATATCACAAGTCAACAATCAGTACTGAATTATTAATTTAAAGCTCAATTTTTTTAATATGGAAGGTTTCTTAATTATTCTTAAATTCACTTAAATATAGATAGTTATCATTTTTCTTAAATTCTTCCTATTTAACAATTAAAATATTTTTTAATTTAACATTTGAAAAATTAATTTTATTTATGTCCTTTTTTCATTTTACTGTATGAATCCATGTAATACTTGTGTAGAAAAAATTATATAATTGGATTTTGTTGAATTAAAACATTTTGTTATAAATTATTCAGAATTGCAAAGAAAAATATCAATTTTTAAGCTTTTTAAATTAAAAATTTTTTATTGTTATATTAAAAGTAAAGAGTTTTTATTTCTGTTATATGTTATAAAAATCAAACTTTGTTTGTTTTTATTTGCTCCTCTTATTGGCACATTTAGTTCAAGATTTAACTATATAAATCTAATTTTAGTTTAAATTTGCATACATCATATATTTAGTACAAAATTATTCAATTAGCAATGTTTTTTTTTCTAAATAAAATTTTATTTTGATGTACTTATCTTTTTTATTAATTATTCTGTTTGAAAATCTAACTACAAAATAATTTTATTAAATAGCTATCCATACTTTTTTACTATCAGTAAGTTAATCAATTAAAAATTATTTTATCCTTTTTCATTTAACAACTTTGTTTTCCATTATATGAAAGAGACAAATATTTTTCTAAATGTATAATTTTATCCTCATTAAAGTAGTGTTTCACATTTTTAAATTATAAATTTTACCAATATGAAACCAGCTTTGCAGTTAGTTATCAGTAATAGACTTATTCACAATAAGTGTTTTAATGATCATAATATAATATCTTTTAAAAGTTCAAAAGTATTTATGCAAATTTTTATCGTAATTATTTAGTTCTGATCTAAAAAATTTAAAATTGAATGGTAAAAATCTTTAAATTTTTGGAGTAATTGAGTTGAAATCTAAACGAGGTAATAGAATTAAAATAATTTTATTCATATTATACTATAGCATTTTCTTATTTACTTATATGTACCAGAATTTTATTTAATATATTTAGGAATTGTTGATTACATTCTTTTTGCATTATAAACTAAAATGCTTTTAATTTGGATTTATAATTATTTAAAGAAATGAAATTTCAGAATCAAAGAGAAATTTATATAGAAATATTAAGTGTAAAGTAAAATATGAAGATCTGAAAAAATAATATATTTTTCTAACTATTTTTAAATGCTTAGTTTCTCTAATGTAGAAACAATGAAGATAAAATCAGTTACAACTAGTATATCAAAATAAGTATATCATAAATGTCTGTATGACACAATTAAAGTAGAATTTTTATTTATTATTTTTTTTTTTTAATTTATTAATTTTTTAGATCTTGAAATTCTTACTAATATGGAATTAAATTTTTGTTTTTAAGTGGACGAGTTCTTGGCAGGAAACCTGGAGAATATCAGTTAGGAGAGCTAAAATTTGAAGTTGCATTTAATTTATGTTTAGTGTGGATAATTGTCTTTCTTTGTCTAAGTCGTGGTCCAAAAACTTTTGGTAAAGTAAGTAATTTCATATAATTAACATTATTCAAATATTATTATTAAATACAACTATTAAATATTAAATTAAATATTATTCAAATATTAAATTAAATGAATAAAAATATTCATTAAACGAAATATTTTTTATTTCAGTAAACTTTTTGAATGATGAATTTCTTAACTAATTTCCATTAAATTTTGTGACTGAATGTTATGATTATTATAGGTTTAAAATTACAAATTAAAATTTCTTTTGTAGTGAAACAATTAGAGTTGAAATTATGGAGTCAAAACTGATTTTATTTATATTTTATGTTTGATGGAATTTATCATAGCTTTATTTATTAAATTTTATTTTAATAAATAAATTTTTGAAAAACACTAATGCACACGGTAAAAACATTTTTACTGTATGCATTAGTGTTTTTTTACATTTTTGTCTAAGCAGTAGAAGTAGCATTTAGTGTTATATGATTAAATATCTTTCTTGTTCAAAAGCTTTTTAAGTTAATGTTTCATATGTATTTTTTAAAAATTAATAGTATGATTAAAATTTTTAAATTTTGCATTGATAAAAAATCTTTTATTTTGTTTCGGATTTATTTATATGAAATAAAAAAAGATGTAGAGAAATATCTCGAAACATGTATAAGATATAAATGATTACAATTATAAAACTTTACAATTAATTTCCTTAAGGTAAAAAGATTGTCTCAATGCAATCCATACTGCATTTAATTTGTTTATTTTAAACTTTTTAAAGATTACTTTTTATATTTTATTTTAAACTATAAAATAGCAATAGGATTTTTTTGTCATTGTAAAAAAAGAAAAAAATTTCAATTGTAATTAACATTTTATTTTAAAATAAGTAAATGCCCTTATAAGGGTTTTTTTTTCCAAGAGCTTTGAAATTTTAATATCTATCATTTCATGCCAAATCAACTCTCTCCCTCCCCCCAAAAAAAAGAGTTTTGTCATACACCATCTCTAATTTTCATCAAATTTTCTGTTAG
Organism: Latrodectus geometricus; assembly: GCA_026290005.1. NCBI lineage: Eukaryota > Metazoa > Arthropoda > Arachnida > Araneae > Theridiidae > Latrodectus > Latrodectus geometricus. The sequence goes on from JAPDSC010107078.1 coordinate 20,185, forward strand.
ATGTTCCCTTATGGTTGAAAGCAACTTCTTGAAATCTTTTTCTCTGATTTTCAACGTTTTTTTCATTTTAGAATAATTTAAAATTTTAGTAATTCATAACTTAAAGAACACTCAAGTCACTTGTTACTTTTTTTATTTCTCTCAATAAAATGATACAAATATCACAGATTCTCTAAAATGTCCTAAATTAAAAAAATAATGAAAATTTCTAACCAGACTTGCATTTATGATCATGAAATATGCCTCCAAAACCAATCGCATTTTTCATTGTTTCAATTTCTTGTAATTATTTTTTTTTTAATGAAAAACTGCAATTTATGAAACTTAAATTTTTCTGCTTTAGGCTAAAGTAATGCTAAATTTTTGGATGTTAGCATTGTTAAAAATAATTATTTCTTGGAGAAGAGTTTTGTTTTATACTCCTTATAGGGGGAAAAATTGTTGGACCTTTTCTCAAAAGTTTCTGCTGAATGGTGAAAATGACTGCTATGTTCAGAGAATATTCATTAATACATATATTATTAAACAAAACAATTTTATAAAGACAAAATGGTGTAACTAAAGTTTTGTATTCTTTTAAATTATAATGAGTTTATCTTGTGTTAAAAGTAATTTTTTTTGTATGTGAGAATTCACAGTAAAGAGGCATAATAAATAAACTTTTTAAAATTATGAACTGTTATGTTCATTCTCCATTTGAGAAAAGTAAAATCATTTGGTTCATATCTTTAGATATATATATAATTCCTAATAAGAACTTCTGTGTGTACAGTTCATAGTTATTATTTAAAGTAATGATGAAGTGTTAAATATTTAGAGTAGAATATAAAATTTTGCCTTAAATTGTGTTTAGTAAATTCTTTATCATGATATTTGTTCATTATTATGTCTTTATTTTTAGAATTGAATATGATGTATTCCTTTTTCCTTTCAAAGTATCAGTCCATACAGAATTCTGCATATAAAAATAAAAGTGTAAAATACTAAGTTAAGCTGGAAAAATTCTCTAAAAAATTATGTATTGAATATCAGTTATGCATGGTATACTAAAGTGAAATTCAATTTGAATCTCTTGCTGATAAAATGTCAAGTGTTATAAATATTTCTTTGATTAGTTAGAAGAAATTTCTTATATATTATTTATACTCTTCTCATAAAATATAAATGAATCTTAGATAATGATTGGCAACTTGGAAATTATTTTTTTTCATTGCCAATGTCTTTGGAAAATTTTGTATTTATTTTAAAGAATCTAAAAAATAATAAATGGTTACTAATTCAAAACTAAATTGTAATAACAAACTGTAAAAAAAATAAAATAAAATAATAATTGAAAAAATAAGTTAAAATACTAATGCTAATGTTGACATTATGATCATTTTATTACTATGAAATCTGATAATTTTTGTGTTTATCGATTACATTATCCTATTTTGTATACCATTTTTTAGGTTGTTTATATATTTGGTATGCTTCCGATTGCTTTATTGATGATGGTTACTATGCGAATGGGACAACAGTGGGGTGATGGAATAACAGAAATATTATCTGCATCATGGAAAAACGTTTTACTAGATTCTTCTGTAAGACATTTCTAGATATTATTTTAAAATTGATTTTAACTAGATATTAATAATATAAGGTATTCTATGGTATTACGCTTAGTGCAGTGTATTATACTTATAATAATGTTATGTGCAGCGTAATATACTTAATTTTCAAATTCTGAACTCAAATGCAAAATTGATACTGAAAGATAAAATATTGTTGAAAAACATTCAAAATTAAAATGTTATTAAATAAAATTTATTTAAATTATAAAATATTTTGGTGAATAAAATTTTGACCAGTCTTGAATATTCTGCCTTTTGTAATTAAGGTTTGAAAAATATATCTTGTTTTACTCCAAAAATAAATATTCAACTGAAGTTATACTATTACATTAACATGAGGTTTTAAATTTCATAATCTCTAATAAATTTATGAAATATTTGAAAACTCCATCCTTAAGATTTATTTCATAAGTAACAGTTTAATAATTATATAAATTATAAGTAACAGTTTAATAATTATATTAATAATTTTAAAAATCATATTGCTAAATCCTAATTTACATTTTATTTTTTTGAAAAAAATTAAAATATCTAATGTAAAGCTAATGTGCGACAAGTTTAATTTCGACAAACTGAAGAAATTTATAGATTTGTGAATTTTGCATATCGTTTGAATCTTAGTTTTGATTAAACTAAGTATAAAGAAGTTTTAGATTTTTCCATTCTGTATTTGAAATGTACAATTATTATAGCATTATAATTTACTAAATTTGCCTTAAATTTTCCTTTATGGAAAACATTTTACTAATTGTGAAACTTCCTTAGGCATGGTGGCTGGCAGCCAGAGAAGCTTTCATAACTTGGGGTTTATTTGGAACAGTAGCTTTGCATATTTGTAGTCATAACAAAGCAACAACAAATATTACAAAGTAAGTATCAACAAATTTATAAGTAAAAAAAATAATATCTTAAAACTTCCCAAGTGGAATAACTACTTCTTAATAAATAAGAATGTATGATAAATTATTTGTATTTTCAGTATCTTAAAAATTTTATTATAACTCATGTAGCATTACAAAGTATATTTTTGTTACATCTTTTAAAATAAAAAATTTGAAATCAAATGTGTAATATCACAAATTCTTAGTTAAATTTGACTATTAATAATTTCATTGAATATGTTTTGGACTGTAATAAAGTAACATATTAATAAGACTTATTACTTTAATAAATTTTTTATATTTTTCTCTATAGAAATATTATTGCAATTGCTGTTACAGCCGTAGTAGTTTTAATAACTTCAGCTTTTTTGTTTGCTTGTGCTGGAAACGTTTTTCATAACAGGAATCTTTCTTTAGCTATGTCTTCTTATGGTAAGTGGTTAATATCCAATTTTTAAATTTCTTAAATGTTAAACATTGATTCTTCATTTTAAGGATTGCATCATTCATTATTAGAGAATTTAATTTTAATCTTTAATATGCACTAATTTTTTTTTTAATGTGATGAAAGTATATTTTTATGATTCTTAAAATTTGTATTAAATTTGAAAATGTACTTAAAATTATGGAAAATGTGAAGTGAAAAATGAAACTTTCATATAAATTGCGATTTTTGTAAATAAATAATCATATGATTTTTATTTTTGTATTGGCAGTCTTAAACAAAAAATTATAGTACAAATTCTTTTATATTAAAACAATTTGTACTATAATTTTTTGTATCAATGTATTTTTATAATGTTTATATCATTATAAAAATATATTGATAGAAATTTTTGCTGTAGATTGTTTTTAGATATTAGATGCATAAAACGAAATGATCATCTGCTTTTATGTTGTCACTGAAAAGTCAAATAATAAGAGTATCCCATGTTTGAATATAAATTAAACTGAAGCTGACTAACAATTGAGCAAAAAACTCATTTAATATTTTATAGTCATTGAGTGTATTATTGAGTGGAACAAATTCAATATTCTACATGAATTTCTTTAAAAATCAAAATTATAGGTTTTACATATTTCTCATGTCAAAAATTTTGGAAATATTGTTTATGCGATTGATCACCATCTTTGAGGTGACTATTCTTTAAATATTTGGTACAAATATTAGAAGGATAACATCTTATAATCATTGTTAATAGGTATAATTAATGAAAGTTTACAATAGCTGTAATATGAGTACTTGATTATAAATATTTCCTTGTGCTGTTATTTTGTGAAGGTTTATATATGCTTCATGAATTCTATTTTGGTTCATATAAGCATTCTTAAGACAAAAGTGTCCTTTGATATTCTGATGGCAAAAGTTATTTATTGAGTATCATAAATCCTACTTGCATACACACTGTATTGTTGGCTTTTATTATGAATCTCAAATCACAATATTGATAACATTACATATTGAATTGCTCCTATTTCCTGGCATATCACCATTAAATATGGTATTTATTGTTTTTCTTGCAACATAATACTGACTGTTGTGCTACTTATAGTAGTAATATTTTACAATGTCTTGACCTTGTGAATTATGAAAATGTTACTTGAATAAATTCTGAAATATAGTGTTTATATGTTGTTTCAACATATTGTAAAATTGATATAAAGTGTAATATTATTCTAATGTATTCAAATATTGCAAATTATCTATTTCCATTTGGGACTTCCATTGGTATAGATCATTGCTTGAACTATGTCCATGCCAATTACTGTCAATGCACTGTTTAGTTTTGTATGCTAATTAAATTGGAGTCTAGAGAATCATTGTTAAAATACATGTAAATAATAATAATGGAAACATCTTTGAATATAATAAAATGATCACTTCGAATATATGCTACTCTTAGTTTAATGAAAATATATGAAAAATTTTTTTGGAACATTCATTATGACTCATAATTTGAAGTCTTAAGTTATAGCTTCAAAATGTAACTCACATATTATTATTGTTTTCTGGTGATAAAATAAATATATTATTTTTTGAATTTACATCCACGAATTTTTACACACATTTGTAATAAAAGTGAAACATGATTAGAAAATTTCTTAATAACTTATTCAGTTATTTGAACAATTCTTGTGAGGATACCAAAGTATAAGAGAGACTTAATTTTATAAATCATTTTAATTTCCGGTGGTGGATACAAATAGTATCAAGTTCTATATAATTTTGGAATACAAAAGGACTGTTTAATTACACAGCATCATATTTCCTTGAAATTTTTAAACAGATTTATTATAATTCTATAAGTTATAGATGCTTTATGTAATAGATGGAAAACATGTATGTGAATATCTTTAACCATTGTGATGAAGTTAAAAAAAAAAAAAAATATATGGAATGCAATTTTGAATTAAAGGAATTATGAATTTATGTAGTAAAAATTCTTGAAATGTCTATCTTTAATGCAAAACACATTAATTTTTAGAGGAAGAAAACTCTGTTAAAGTATTAAATCCAGGTATAAGATATCATGAGAATGTATCAGTGACCAGCCTACTTTTAGGCGTTAGTACAATACCAAGAGATACTTTAGTGTACCAAAGTGGTTATCAGGTCTTGCGTTTGGCTACAGAAGCATTTCCAGCTGCCTTAGCTGTTGAAGGCGTTCGAAGCATTTCATCATTTTGGTCTATTTGTTTTTATACATCTATGATTTTATTTGGATTTGGACAACTGGTATGTATAATTTTGTGTTATTGTATATCTTTTATTATTTTTGCAAATATATTTTTATAAAGATTGTTTTCTTGTAATGAAAGGAGTTTGTTATCATTCATAATTAAATATTTTTTTTATGCTATTTTAAAATTAAAATTTTACATAATTCATAAATTGTTTTAAATTTATAAAACTATATATATAATGTAATAACATTCCTGATTTTATTCATTACATTTAAAAAATAAGTAACAAGAAGAATTTCATATAATGATTATATATTTTATTATTATTATCATAAATTATAGAGCTCATGATTTATTTAATAATTTTTGTAAGAAACTTAGTCTTTCCAGTAAATGTTATTAATTTTCCTAACAAAACCTTTAATCTCCCAATGAATTTATATTTGATATTTGTAATTTGCTGCTTATAAAAATTTTAAATATTAATTATAAATTTTTATACTTTCTTTAAATAATGATGAATATTTGAAATAAATTAATTTGTATTTAATACATATTATTGAAAGCTAGCAGCTGACAAAGAAATTTATTTCATTATGATTACAAAGATTTTGAAAATGTATAAAATGTCATAAAAATTTAATATAATTGATGTAGTATAGTCCTTAAAAGGAGAATTGGAAAGGTCATCAAAAATCTTGCAAATTTTATTTCCTGTAATTTTAATTAAATTAAAGAAATTAAAATTGATTTCATGATTGAAGGATAAAAATGATAAATTTTGAAATATTAGATAATTGTTTCTTAAACTTGTCAAATATTTTTATTTTATATGATAAGTTTTATAAGCAATGTGAATTGGAATTTTACTGAGGTGGCAGAAGCACCTGTAAGTTTTATGTAGGATTCAGTGTTCCAAATTGAAAATAAGAATATTTCTTAAAAGTAGCCCTTCATAGATATTGAAAAGAATATTGATCAAAAGCTTTAATATAATTTGAAGTTTGGGCCTGTTGCTGAATTTCATTATTCCCCAAATTTTACAGAAGCTTGCCTAGAACACTTTTCTTCTTTTAAGGTGTTTCCACTGTACTTGAATGTTCCCTTTTTATATATCTTTCAAAATTTCATAAATAAGTTATTTAAGCATTCATTCGAGAGTATATATTTATAAAATAATTTTTTTGTTAAAAATGAAAGAAATGTTTTAAGATAATATGTCCTTTTTTAAATTATTTTTTATGCTTTTCATATAACAAACTTAAATGAAAAGTTTTTGATTACTAGTAAGATTATTTTTATCTTTTTACATTTTACCTCTCATATGTGACATAATTTTATTTTCTGCTGTTTTATACAACTTTTGGTAAACAATAAATGTTTATGATTATAAAATAAATTTTATTTTTATTAATTTTATCGTCAACTGTAATTTTAAGTAGAAATTAGTAAATTAATTTATATTAATGTGTATAACAAATGGTAAAGCATTTCTTTAAATTATAATTTAATGCCATCAATTATTTAAAAATGCTTTAAAATATTATGTAACTGAGGTTTGCACAGAACAAATTGTAACTTCTTATTCTGTCTAGAGTAAGTTTTTTTTTATTTTAATTATGCTATTTTATAAAAAAAAAAAAAAAAATAAATAAATAAAAATTCTTGTATAACAAATCAATGTTTTTGCTATTTTAAAATTTTTGTATCTAATTATTTAGACAAATGAAATATTTTATTGTGTTTCAGAGTTCATTTCATATTGTAGAAGTCAGTTTATAATGTTAATTTGTGCGTTTCAAACCTTGTTGAGATTTTTATGTAAAAAGAAATAAAAAAATTTATAGCATGCATGAATATTTTAACATACTATCAAATATTATAATGGTGTTACAATTTTATAGTATTGTTACAAGAGTACATTATTGTCATTCAGGGTGAGATGAAAACATTTTATATATAAATGATCATTTTCAAAGTCAACATATATTTAATGTTTTCATGTTTCTTCACTATTTTATTTATTTGAGAAATAATTAAATTTAAAAAAAATTAAGTTTTTAAAAATATGTTTGATTTTGTAGGTCTCTTTTAAATTATTTTGCCTTCGTTTTTAAAACTTTGACTTACAGATGGAAATCAGCATAGTTATAACTTAAATTTAAAAATTTATAAAATTTTATAAAAAAATTTATAAAATGAGTAAAATTTTTCTATTTAATATTAATAGGAATTTTCTAAAATTTAATTTTAACTAATTTTCTAGTTAAACTATATTTTTAATAATAGTTACTAATTTAAATTTGTATTACTTAAAATACTAATTTATGTTCCAAATTATTATAAATGTATGCATTTTCTCAATAATTTAAATATTTTATTGTAACTTAGTAAAAGTTTATTTAATTCTTCATAATATAAAAGACAAATATATTTCCCTTTGTTTTTTATGAAGGGAAATATATTTGGGTTTCTTTATGATATATTTATTACAGAGAAACATTTATTTCTTTAAACCATTTTTATGAATTTGAATTTTATTTTGCTGATAAAAAATTTGTTTATCTTTTCAGATTGTGATGTGGTATTGTGTGGTAGAATCCATTGTGGCTGTTAATTATAAAGTTCTTAAAGCATGGCATACTACATTGACATTTATTGCCTGTAATTTAGCTTTTCTTCTGGGCCTTCCAATTACATCTAATGTGAGTTATTTGCATGTTACAAATTTCATTGCGCTTCATGTTGCATTTTAATAATATATCATTTCATTAATTTGTTATAGCACTTTCATATGAAATAGTTTAGTTAAAAAATCTTATTTAAATGACATGTTTAAAATTAATTTTGATGTTTTATAAGTATTGATACTAAATTCAAATGAATATGATTGCATTTATTTGTAAATGAGTTTAATATTTTTTAATTAGAATAGTAATTAATTTTGAAGGAAGCTCAAATCTGTGCATATTACTTTAATATTCAAAATAATATGCACAGATTTGAGCTCTCTGCAATGTTTAATGTATTATATTATAAATGTTAACAATTTTTTCTTCAATGTAACTTCCTAAATCAAATGCTTTTATCATTTTTAAGCTCCTTTTTAATACTGTATTGCAATAAAATTGAGATTTTAATTTCTAAATAATGTTTAAAGTATTTTTTAAAAGATTTAAGTGAAAATACTATGAAATGTGTGATATTAAGTGAATGAATTGGATACTTTCTGTAATATAAATGATATTAAACGTAAAAAATTATAATTTAACTTATTTTATTTTTGTATTCTTGTTATTGACTAGCTGAACTAAAAAAATATTTTTTGATGCACTTTTCCAAATTTTTATGTAAATGTGCTTGATTAAAGTAAAACAAATTAAATTATTTATTCTTTTAGTTAGTAATTTATATCCTAATAATTTAATGCCCATTTGAAAATTATTTTGTGCATGTTCATGTAATCATATAAGTGTTTTTTACTTGATAATTTATCCACATTTTTTCTTCCATTTCCCTAACAATCGTTTTATATTAAAAATTAAATTAAATAGCAGTAAAGCAAAGATTAAAAGGAATCTATTTATGTGACTTTGCAGTTAAATGTAGTTATGAAGTGAAAATTATTTGCCAAATTCTCACTCAAAATATCACATTTTTTTCTTCCACTTTTTTAAATAAATATTTACCTCTTGAAGTTCTGAAAACAGATAATATAATTTTGTATTTTTTATTCCCCATATATTTGCTGACTGAAAAAATAAAAATTTTAATGTCAGTGCAAGTAAAGAACTAATTAAAACATATTTATGCCATATTATCATTATTTTTACTAAAAGTATTAATTGAATCAATATATAAAATTAGGGTATTATTAAAGCTACAAAATTACATGACTATTTTCTCCTGAAAATATTATGTAAATCTTCAAAAATTAATTTTAACTTCTTTTTATCTTGAAAATGCAATTATAAAATCTGCATGAAACACCCAAAAATATAAAATCATAAAATTTCATATTCTAAAAAAATATCAAAAATTATCTTTCTTTCAAATTAAAATTTTTTTACTGATTGAATATTTTTAGATGTGTGCAGGTAATACTTTTATGCATTCTTGTCTTGTATAGAAAACTGTTTTTCGAAGTTAATAAATGCTGTTCTTCTTAAACTCATAGGTTGGAATCTATATTGTATATTATTTGGATTTCTGTGTGAGCTCTTTATGGTGGATTGTGTTGATGTATTTTATCATGCTATTTGCTGTTTTATTTATTAGAGGTGACTATGTGATAATATTTTAATTTTTTATTTTCTAAATTGCATCGGCATGAAAAATTTCTATTATGTTTAGGAGATTTATATATATGTTGATATTATGAATGATAAGTAGATATTTCAATGATAAGTAGTTAACATGAATAAGTTGCATGTGGTTATGTATATTAAGTTTGGAAAGTAATTTATTACTTAAAAAAAATGTCTATTCTGGTCCAATATATTTTGCCATCTTTATAGCAATGGTATGATTTTTTACTCATAAAATTTTTCATTCTTTATCTGCAAAAGTGATCTATGTGGTTTTTACCTTATTTTGAAGTAAAAACTTTACCATTTAAACATTTTTTATAGAGTCTGAAACAAGTAATAATCAAAAATTGCCAAATCAGGTGAATATCTTAGTAAACCGCCATACAAGCTGAAAAGGCTTATACAACTGCCATCCAAGCTGAATTACCAGGCTTATACAAAATTTCAAAGGAACTTATATTTTGAACTTTGAGTTAAACTTAGGCACTTCAAATGATCATGAATAGTTAAATTCAATAAATTTAACCTCAGCCATTTCATTATTTGTTATTCCCAAACATGTATAAATTAATGGCCTTATTGTGTTCATCAGTTTCAACATGTTTTTCAAACTGTGATGTATTTTCAACATCAAAATTGCTAGATAGAAGTTTTAAAATTAGTTTTATCATTAATGTTCAATCAATATTTCTCCATGTTCATTATATAATTTGTTTCTTGCTTGAACAACATTTTTACTTTTTTTGCTAGTTTAAGTTTTTTCCCAAGGAAAACCTTGCAATAACATTGTCAAAATATATTAACTGTATAGTTAAATAATATAATATAATTAATTACCATGAAAAATACATTTGAGTCTTCTATTTGGAAAAAATGAAATTATTTTCTGACTAACCTAATAGCTCAAGGCAGTAAAACACAGAAGAACAATGTCAGTAACATTTGTATTTAATTTTTGAAAGTTACAGTAAACTTTTTCACAAATTCAAAATTTCATGACTTTCATTATGAGAACATATAGTATATTAATATTGTAATCTTTTCTTTCATTAAATTGATTCATTTGTAAAATGCCATGTTTATGTGAAGCATTAATAACAGTAAACTAATATTTAGAGATATTTATATAAAATTGATAATTTTATTTTTATTAAAATTTGCTTATATTTATTTAATATGAATTTTTAATTTGGGTAAAACAATATTTCATACATTGAAGTTTTCTATCCCCTCTTGATTTAACTTCATAATACTTAATAGCATGTTTATAAAAATGTGATGTCTTCTAGTCGAATTATTCTTTATGCACCAACATTGACCATAGAACAAAACATTGAAACTAATAGCATGTGTTTTAAGCATAGTTTAGTTAATTAGTGGATGATCGTTATGCACAATTTTTCTTTTTGTTTGCTTATACTGTCAATTAGGAAATGTTTTTATGTTTAGTTTTAATTCATTATAGGCCAATTTAACTGGTAAAGCCCAACTTAGGACTAGGTACAGGGAAGCATACTACCACAACAGTTATAACTGCTGGCCAATTAGTTTTATAGTTAATGATTTTAAAACTGAATAAATTGACATTTCCGAGCAATAATTGGCTATTCTCATTGCCAAGGTGTGTAGTAATGCTTAACATAAATGATAATGAAATTTTTTAATGTTATATTAACTGAACTACAATTGCATTAATTTCTTGGATAATATTGACGGAAAGGAAAAGGAAATACATAAACTATAATTATTATTTTTTAAATTGATGTCCTGAAAGTTGCTAAATAACAAGATATGAAAACAGTAAATTACATAAGATTACTTAATAATCAATAAATCATAGTCATTAAAATACAAAGGATACATTTAATTTAAATGGAAGTGAAGTAAAGTTTTAAAATAATTTATTACATAAAATTGAAAAATCGACCTTTAAATCTTCACTCATTTTGTTGATAAATCAATTCTTTCTCGATCATCATTGTTTCAAAATAATTAAGATCAGATAATGTTTAAAATTAACTGTCTAGATCAACTATCTATGTGTCAAAAATAACTGTCTGTACACAACTTTTGATTATGCATATTAAATATAATCTGTACGTCACAAAAATTCTTTTTAAATAATAGTTTACATACAACACTTTTGCAATAATAGTTCCTAATTATCTTAAATGGTCAACTAAAAGACCTGATTTTGCTAGAAGCTAGACAGATTTTATTTTTCTTATAAATTTTGATAGGAGTCGTGACAATCTGTACAAATTAGGAAAATGCCTAAAAAAGATGTTAAAATGACAGATATTACATATTTATTTCTTTTTCAATGATAAGATTTTTTTTCTTTTATTATAGTATTGCACAATTATGATTACCTGTTGTATAATTGTACATATCCTATTATGTAATTGTTATACCCTTATTTTAATATAGTGAATATGTATGTATAACTACAGGAATTTAAGAATATTTATTTTAACGGAATCATAAGATCTGAATAAATCCAAATAATTATTTTTGTTTCTCATCATATATAGGTCGACCATATGGCACAGATCAGCTAGTCAATGTCATAAGCCGTAATCCTATTAGGCGATCTAAAATTTTGCCATTTTTTACATTTATGTGGAATATTGTTCTCCCTCTCTCTTTTCTTGTAAGTTAAAAATATAATATATTTTTAAAATATTGTGTTACAATGAATGTTTTCCAATTTTAATGTATATATTTCTTATCTTATCAATTCAGTTTTATTTTACTACAATTTATTTTATATATATTATAATCAAATTAATCTATTGTGCTGATTCATGTATATATAGTTATAAAATATTTATTGTTCTTTTTCTTGATGTAATTTTGATGTAAAGAAGAAAAAAGTTTATTTTAATTTAATGAAACATGCTGTATTGTTTCTTATAAATAATATGACAGATAATTTTCAAATTACATATTTCAGGCAATCAACATTAAAATTTAACTGTTACATATGGAATCAATAAAAGTAGTTATTACATAAGTCATGTTCCTTCCCATAATTGAGTTAATTTACTTGAATTTTTCAAATTATATTATTTGTTTGGAAAAAAATATTTAACTCTTACTTTTGCATAAAATAGTGATACTTGTTTAAGTGTTACATATGATTTAATAATGTTTACCAGAAGTTATAGTCCCCTAATATTAAATAATAATAATTCTTCTAAAACTTTCTACAGATATACAATAAAGAAAAAATTTCCTAAAAATTCCTATATTAGTAATGGATAGCTATATCTGAACTTCTATATCGTGCTTAAAGAAATAATAAAAATGTATGAATTTTCCAATATTAATGCAGGTTATTCTCTTTAGCTTGTATACTTGTAATAATAAAGTGACTATCAAGACATAATAAAGAGTTTGTAGTTGCTTTGCTTCTCAAAAAGTAATTCCTTTATTGAAAGGGAAAACTATACTAACAATTTAAGAACTTTTTTACTTGTTAAATAACAGAAGGGATTTTATTTAATTTGCTTTTTATGAGAACAAATTACATGCACTTTTTCTTCCAATGCATCTGATTTTTGATGACCTCTACTCTCTCTGTGCTTGGTTTGTATTCTGGCCTCCATTTCAAGAGTCTGTTTTTTTTAATCCTACCCATGACTTTGATGTTTGTACTCTGGTTTGGAATTCACTTTAAACTAAAGTTCCCAGTCTAATTAGCCCTCATGTACAAGAAAATTTATCTAGTGTTTCTTTCAGTCAACAAAAGAATTTTGCATTAGTACCTATGATCAATCCACTATTAGATATACAAGTCTACAGTTTCCTTCATTCTATTATTTTTTTTTTGATAAAAAATTTTTTTATAATAAAATTTTTACAAAAATAAATAAATAAAATTCTGAAATCTATTGAATTTGAATATCAACTCAATTCTGCTTAAAAAATCATAAATATTTGATAAAAATATAAATTATAGTCTTATTACTTTTCTTCAATTTATTTTTAGTTCAAACATTACTAAATTATATGTTTTAAATTTCTGTATTTCATAAATGTAATTACAGAAGCTTCAATACTTTACAATACCTTACTTAAGCTTAAAATTTAACTTAAGCTTAAAATTTTCTTAAATTTCATATTTAATATTACATTATTAATATTTATTTGTTTTTTTCTTTTTTATATTTTCAGTTGTTAACTATTTCTTTTTTGAGGACCAGCTCTTTAGATCCTACTTCGGCCATGGGAGAACTGATGGAAAATTATCGCTATTGGCAACAGTGGGCTAAAACTTTGAATTTGTGCATACAGATGTTTCCACTTGTGCTCATTGTCACAGTTTGTGTTTATCAAGCTTTCAAAATATTCTCATCAAAGAGTGATAAGCCTTTCATAGAGGTAATTTGTTCATAATTTGAAATTGAGAATTACATATAATAAAAGTAACAAATAATAAAGAAGAGTTTTTTAAGATTAATTTGCTTTCCCCCCTTTTGTGTTATGCAAAATAGTTTTAATTTGAAATTTTCCATTTAGTTATATTGAGTTTTAGAAAAATAATTATCTAAATATATATCATTTTATTTCATCACTATGTAGAATATTTCATTACAACAATAATCCAATAAAATTAAGCATTTAATACATTCTAATGCTACTAAAATTGCTTATTCATCACAAATAAAAATTTCGATTTTATCATATTAAAGGTATTTTATCATTGCCATGAAAAATCTGTACTGATTTCATTATGCAAATATTCTTAGAATTATAATAAAACAATTGTTTCATAAAAAAAATTTAAAGTCTTATAATGAAATAATTGTTTAAACCTAATTCTAATTATAACATTAAGTTCAAATTCTTTTATTATGAAAACATGCATGAGTATAAATACTTAACTTTATGATATATTTATGTTTTGATATGTGGATAAAAGCTATTAATAAGAATTTTCGTTTAAAAATCTTACTTCAACGTGACATACTTTGCTTAAGATCAAGCATTAGGCTAATTAATGTTCTATATTTTGCCAAGATTCATAGTATATCTATACAACTGAATTGATTTTTTTTGTACTAAATTTCTTGTTACTTTATTGGTAAATTAATTTAATTTACTCATGTAGTTTATTATGAATCATACAAATTTTACAAGATTTTAAAAGCATGTATTTATTTTACAGAAACTTAAATTATTATGTTGCCCAGTTGTGCCCTTACCTAATGTCAATTCAAGAAGCTCTTTAAGTTCTAATTCCTTCAGTGAGGGTTCAACAAACAGTGGATTTATGGATGATCCTCCTCCAAAGTATACTCCACCGCCTTCTTACTCAACTGCCACATCTCGCATGATTGCCAAACAGCTAGAAAAGCAAAGAGAGGAAGAAATGAAAGGCAATTGTGCTGTTGATTTTGAAAGTATAAACCTAAATCTGGGTAATGAAGAAGATTCCCACTCCACTATTAATTCTACCACCAGGATGTTTTCCCAGTCACGATATGGGATACAAAGTAATGCTTCAAGGTAAAATGCAAAAAGAAAGGGAAATTAGACTTTAATACTGGTTAAAAGGCTCTAAATGGACTTCAGGGTAATAAATGTTCATTAGTGCAGAATATTAAACATACAATTGATTTTCGCAGATTAATTTCATACTCTAAAATTTTTTTAGCATTCAAATCAAAAAGTGTGTTTATTTTCAGCATTCTGAGAATTTGAAAATATTTATTATTTAAAGCACATTTTATTATGTAGGGACTGATAAATATCATGTAAACACATTTTTCACTGTTTTGCAGAAGTTTGTGCATATATAATAGTCACTGTATTGAATTTTATCTGTGTCATTTTAATGTATATATATTTGAGCATTAACAATAATTATCATATCTTTGTAATGTACTGAGAATTAATTCAAAAGATTAACTTTATGTATTTTAAAAAATGGTTTTATTTTTAAAACAGTATTGCAGTTTAAATTTCAATTTATTAACAAAAATCTTGTGTGTGTATTCATCATTTGTGTGTAATTTTTTTTAGATACTATTAACTTAATCCAAAGTGATTATATTTAAATATTTAAGTGATTTTGAAATGTAATTCATTATTAAATTAAAGTGAAAATAATAAAAATCCTTAGAAATATTTTTATAGAATCTTAATTTGTTACTGATCTGTTTTTTTGTGTAAATTTATTTAGTAGTAGTAATTTAATTAATATTTATTATGTAATGATTCTCAAGTGTTCTGAAGTATATTAGTTATTGTGTAATTTTAATTGATTTACATAAAATGCAAAAAATTATCATCAAACTGTTATTTTAGCGGTATTTGGATAACAAAGTCACTATTTGTTAAATGACTTATTGTAGTGAATACTTTATGTGTGAAGTATGTTAGAGCAACATACTATATTTTACTTAAGAATGAGAACAGGGATTTGTATTACTCTCAACTTTTTTATGTATTTCAATTAGTGATCAATATTTTCAAAAAATAAATCTTAATTTTAAATCTTAATGAATTTCAAATAATATTCTGTAAATCCAAATGACATATATTGTAAGTTGATTTATAATAATTACAGCGATTGAAATATTTTTTACATTGTTCACAATATTCATGAAATAATGGTACTTTATAGAAATACTCTTTTTAACTTGTTTTTCATTATATTGATTTTTGAAACAATATTGTAACTTACATAACCTTATATAGTGTTTCCCAAGTTCCTCCCAATTTGCATGTAAAGTGTAATCAATTAAAAATGTACTGACATGGTATTTTTTATATAATGTATACAATTGCTTGATGTAAAAATTTTGTATTGTGAATGTTAGAAGTGTGTATATGTTCTTTTTATACGTTTTTTGTTTGGATTAATAAGCTATTGATGTGATTTTTTTCTGATGTCTTTTTTAATATTCCTAACCTATGTGATTATTGTAAGTGCCTGTATTACCCATCTGTGTGTTCTACAGTGGACCATTATTGTAGTGTATAGATTTTTATAAGGATCATTGAGACACTTATTGGTTATTAATAAAGTACTGCTGGTCAGTCAATTACAGTTGGCTTTACTTATTGTCATATACATTTTTAATATTATTTTAAGCTCTGTATATTTTATTAATATACTAATTAGATTATTTTTTTTAAAAACCAATGATATTCATATTTGTATTTGCTATTTCTCATTAAAAAAATATTCAATATGATATAAAGTAAACAAATTCCTTTTAATAATAAAAGGCTTTTTATGGAATTCATTTCAATTCAGAATCATAAAGGAATTTCATTCAGTTCTTTAAACTGTTTATTTTATAAAATGCTATTTAAATGCTGTTGCATTAGGTAAAACATGAAATAATTTTAATCTTAGGGAAAACTTTTACTTTATCATATATTTATGTTTTAAAGCAATTAAATGTTTCTTATACCAATAGAATTTCGATTATTTTTA
>JAPDSC010107078.1:37526-51886 GCA_026290005.1 Latrodectus geometricus
ATATATATATATATATAGTAAAGAAAAGTGTGCATACTTTGAATTTGAATTAGCATTTTATTGTATATAATCCAAAATGGCGTATTATCCGCAAGCCCTTCTTTCGAGTAAAGGAAAAAGCCTTGCATAATCTGTAACAATGTATAAACCAATGCTATTTTTTTTTTTTTTTTTAAGAATAATTGAAAATATATGCAGTTGATAATATAATGTCACTTAAAATAAAAAATACACAGTATGATAAAAAAAAATGTAATGAATTGTACAGAAAAAAACATCTGATTGGATTCCATTTGGATCTTACTCATCACAAAGTGCGATAAACTGAGATGAAAGCTCCAGATTGATTATCTAGAGCGATAATTCTGACAAGATTAAGAAAACATATCGATTTTCATATTTTAATAACTTTTAAAACTAGGTTTGACATTTTTTTAAAATAAAATATATGATTCGTTAGTAATTAAATTAATGATTATTTTTCGAACTGCACATAGTATACATTTTTCTTTTGTATTGCGCATGTTTTGTTTTTCGTCTCTCCGAAGAACAAAATTCGTTCTTGAACAAACTGATTATAGAAGAAACAAGTCGGCCAAGGCTTGGCGCCATGTTATTTACTTTATGAGATATAAATGGCATTTCTTTCAAAACTGTAAGCTTTTCTAAAAGGAAAATGTTTTTTTCTTTCCAATTTTTTTTTGTTTTTTCCTGCATTCGTAATCAATTCAGTATACATAAAGAAGGGAGCATTTTTCAAACAAAAGAATGTATTCAAAATTTCCAAGAAATTTATAAAGTTAGCTTTAGTATACATATTTATCCCATGGTTGAAGAAAAAATAAATTCTACCATACAGGATTAATAAAAATATTTTGAGAAAGATAGCAAAAAGCTCAATGTAATATGTGCTTTGATTACAAATTTGAAATCCGCACACACTAATTCAAATGGCTTCATGATAATACTCTTAATAGAAATACTTTTTGTAATGATACTTTTGTATTAAGCAATTCTCAAAACAATTTAACGAAACAATTTTTCTTATCTTTCCAATAATACATTGGAAATACAATAAGTGTTAGACGGTTTTGAATTGAAAGACAATACAGACACACTTTTGGACTGATTCAAATGATTTAATTTGGATCAAAAGAGATTTCTTGGGATACGTTTGTAAGAAACAGAGTTATAGAAGTATAAAAGAATACAAACCTGAATGGCTGGCAATTTGTGCCAGGGCATAAGAACTCTGCATATCTGCCTTCAAGAGGTTGTGATGCCAAGAATTTATTGAAAAACAAATCGTGTGAAGGTTATGAAAATCACAAGTATTCTGGAGATTAAGAGAAAATAAATCATTGATGAAAATCTGATTAAATGGGAAGGGAGAAAAACAAAAGTAAATGTGAGGAGCATAGCTCTGTTAACTTCACTGACAATTTTCTTTATTTCTCGAAATATACAAATATTCTTAGAATACTTGCTTATCTACTCCGTTTCGTTAAAGATTGCCAATTTAAATAAAAAAAAATGAAGTTAAATTAGTTGAAGACTGCTAAAATTAATTCAGTGAGAAAGCACTGCCGAAAAGAACATGATAATCTTGAAAAACATGCAAATATTTTGAGATGAAAATGATATCATTCGACTTAAAACAAGTCTTCTCTTGAGAGATTAAAAGGAAAATTTAAAGTGTCCTATTTTGTCTGAAAGCTATGAGATTATTCATCGACTTGTAAGGGAAAAGAATTTAAACTACAACATGCAGGACTTCGAACTCTGATTGCTAATTTAAGAAAAGATTATTTTAATCAATAAGCTAACGAAAAAAATTAGATCTATTTGCATTCCATGTAAAGGATTCAAAGCCAAACTTTCAGAACCACCTTTTCCTAAGAACAGAATAAAGAATGAAACAATTTTCGAAATTTCAGTAATTGGTCTCGTAGACTCTGTATTTGGGTTCTATAGAAATGACATGGATTGTACTTTTTATCTATGTCATTTATAGGGCTGTTTATATTGAAATAGTCAATACCCTATATACAGAGGCTTTTATTATGGATTGAACCCTTTATGTCCCAAATAATGATATTTTTAGAAAACTTATGCAATATATTTTTTAATGCTCAATTTAACTGTAGAAAGACACACAAAAATTGAGACTCATTTACAATAATTATTTTTATTGTAATAACAAAGAATATTACATGGGACTTTAAAGTCCCGTCTGGATTTATTTTTATTACATTGCTATTACATCCATTAGTATCAAGAAGAAAAAATATTAAATATAAATGAAAAGTAATATATTTTTATACAATTAATTATGGTATTGATAAAAGGAGTTCTTTTTTTCTCATTAACACAAAGAAATACTTTGCATAATGTGCACTGAGAATGTGGTCTTGGCTCAATTTTTTCGAAGCAGAAAACTCATATCGTCCCCTATTTTTTTACAAGTTCTGGCCAATGTACACCTTTGTTTTGTTGTCTTATGTCATCAGAAACAAAAAAATTTGCTGTCTTGACTTTTTTTGGGAGTGGTAATTCACTTATCTCCCCAGCATCTGATTTAGGTCTTTCCCTTACCTTAGAAGGCACTTTTGACATTGCTATTAGACCTTGTGTCACCCTTTGTTTGTATTCTAGAAGAGGTACTTTATCCTGTACTTCATAGCAGCAAATATACGAGTTTACCATTGCAATTTCTATAATACCGAAAAAAAGACGATGCCACCACTTTTTGGCCTTTCAATCTCTATTATATAGTGATTTTAGCAAGCCACTTTTATCCACGCTTCCCACATAACTGTTATAATATCTTACTATTGTAGGAACTGGTATATACATAACATCATCTTTTTATGTTCTTTGAATTTTACAAATTTCAGTTCCATAGTAATTGGACAAGTAAAAACACATCGGATGTCTTTCCTTTTGAAAGTCCTTGGTCTGTTTTGCGGCAGTCAAAATCATCTTTTTTCAAAGTTTTGGATACTACCAGAGATGGTAAATTTTTATGATTACTTTGTACAGTTCCACATACATGTATACCAACAGATTTTAGATATTCATACAATTCCACAGAGGAAACCATCATTATGATGTGAATTTTATTTACAAGAGATTTGGTTCATTTCTGAACTACAATCCCTGTTAGACCAAATCTTTTGAATTCTGAATTATCTTTTCCCTGATATACTTCAAATTCATAAATGTAACTTGAAATATCTGAACTACACCATAGTTTGTATCCTCTTTATATTGGTTTTTAGGATTGTATTGTTTGAGTGTAGAGCGTCCTTTGAATAATATTATGCTTTCGTCTATATTTTGTGTTTGATGATGCATTCTCAGTGATTCAAAATTTTTATTTAGTTCATCCATAAGTGATCTAATTTTATACAGCCTATCAGTATTTTGCTTTGGTATTAATTCATTGTCGTTTACATGCAAGTTACCTATTATCTGAAAATAGCTATTTCGTGAAAGAGTATCAGGAACAACAGGTACAGAATAATCTATACCACTGCTCCAAGAATAAAAAAGAGTGTTCTAAGTATCCTACGATATTGAGACTATTTAATGGAATATAAGTGTATGACTAGTATGTCGTAACTCGAGTCTTGCATTTTGCATATATTAGAATTTAATGATTTTTTTAATTTAAAATATAGTGCTGTTGTTTCTAATGACACTTCGCAACGCCAATCCCGCCCGTCAGAGACTAGGTGAATGAAGTCAGAGAGAGAGCATATTCCATTTTTGAATACAGCACCATCATACGAAGGTGGAAGTACGACTTTTTGCTCATAGATGGTAGCACCATCTGAATCTTCCGATTTAGAGATTAAAACCAGAGAAGTCTCATAGCCTGGCTCTAACCACCACCAGAGTATTAATTTGGAATGGGAACATGGACGATATTGTGACCCGATATATTTTAAGTGCCCCAGTTGCCATTAGTGAACACGACTGATCTTCGGCTAAGCCGGGATTCGAACTCACTACCTTTAGGTAACGAGAAAGGCGACCTAACCAATCAATCCACCGCGGTCTTTGAAATATAGTAATATATACTTACAGCAATGTTCGAAGATAATTTTAAATAATCATTTTTATTGGTTGCTACCTGACTTTATATACCGAATTATTTTGGATTATTATTTCGCATCGTCTTGGAAACACAAAATAATATAAATATATAAAATGATAGTCTTTCTTCTCAGAGTAGCACATCCTAAAATTTTCGAGTTACCAACCTCTTGAGCGTTTTTTCTAACTTGGAATATTATTCAGTATTTCCGAACCATCACTCAAACTTCAAATTTTCGAAATATCGATATTTTGAATATTATTTCCAGGGGTTTAAAAAAGTGCTCATAACAAAGAAAAAATATTTTGAGATGAATATCTTTGGCTAAGAAAAACATTTTGAAACTGTCATGTGTGAAGTTATCTCACATCACTTTTCGATCGCCAATATACTGGAGTAACTGTGATATCTTCTATCGTTGGAAATTCAAACAGATGTATCCGGCAATTCGTCAGGTTCATTAGAATTAAAAAATACATATTTGCATCAACAAGATTGAGATATAAGCGTCATAATCACCTCAATGTCTATATAAATTTTGATTTCGTCTTTGCTTAAGACATGCAAAATATTTGAGTTATCGAAAATATGGTAACCTGAAATCTTGCTGAAAAACTTAGTTTTCTAATTCGTGTTCTTTCGTTATATTAATCCAAAATACAGGAATATAAGTACTTTTCGAGGTCACGTAAGCGAAGAGTATATTCTACGAAACTGAAAGTATTTATTATAATAATGAGTGAAGAACCATTACTTTTAATAAAACGTTACTTCATGTTACTTTTTACATGTTACATTAATATAACGTTACTTTTTCATGTTTTTGAAATTTGCATTTCTCAGTAAAGTTTTGTTGGAAAATTGGCATTCTTTTGTGTGTATTTATGTCCAAATTAATAAAAAATCTCAAAATAATAAATATTTAT
Organism: Latrodectus geometricus; assembly: GCA_026290005.1. NCBI lineage: Eukaryota > Metazoa > Arthropoda > Arachnida > Araneae > Theridiidae > Latrodectus > Latrodectus geometricus. Next base: position 42,555 of record JAPDSC010107078.1, read on the forward strand.
ATTACCGTATACTGTACATTATTCAGTACATAGTAAATATTTTTTTTTTTATTATGTACAGAAGATATTTAAAGTTAAATTATAATCAACATAAACTTAGTAATTTATAATTTATGCATATTTATAATATTTTAGATAATTGCACACAAATAATTATTTAAACTTTATTATATACTTGTAAAATATATAAAATATAAGTATCGTTGGATATTCAGGAATTTTTTCCTGGACTTAATGACAAAGTGGAAAATGGTTTTACTGTTTAGAATTGCTAATAAAAATTTATATTTAACAAAAGAAAATTTTTTACGTAGTTAAAACGTAGTTTGCTTGATGTATTAATTACCATACGATGTCCTGCTCACTCGTTTTTAAGAATAAAATTTCATGAAAATATATTGAGATCCTGTGCCTGTATGAAGACTAATATTTAATCTTTATACATTGTTTTTTTTTTTTTTTTTAAATATTTCCACATTCATGGAATAAAGAAAATTCACCATAACTCCTTAAATGCAAACGTTACTTTTTAATACAGGAATAAAATATTTTTTCTTGTTTTATAAATCAATTAATTACTTAATATTATGCGTGATTTTCTCAGAAATAAATGTACAAATTACAATGACAATATTAATGAGATGTATTTGAAAAAAAGGAAATCCGAAAAATGAGTGTAGATAGGGTATTGGCAGTCCATTATGAACTGAATATTGTTTTAATTCCCTATAAAGTGGACATGGATTACTTTAGTTCTTTTGATTTAATATTAAAGAAATTTTCTGCAATAAGAAATATTGAGCTAATAGCTGTCATAAGTCACACTTTTATTTAAAAGTTAAATAGGAGTCTTCAAAAGTCTTGAACTATTCGCAATAAATATAATTATTTGGGAATATTAATGAAGCTTCGACAAAATCATGTATTAAATTAAATGAAGGAAATGTTGAATAAATTGTCATATAAGTAGTAATAAGAAAAATAAAATTGGAATAGAAAACGATAACCCAGTAAAAATGTAATACATTTCAAAAATGGTTAGACTATTCTTTAGGGTGCCTCCTTGATTCTCGCCAAGTTGTGATCGTCAAGCTAGGCAAAACCCAATCATATTTTGATTGCAAAAGAGCAATTGATTGTTCTGTGCCAACAAAAATCGCCAATAAAATCAATAACCAAACAAAAATCGCCATGTTTGCCAAGGGGGCACCCTCTAAAATAATAGATTTACCCAAAAAATAAATATTCTTTTAAGTAGAAATAAATTCTGTTATCCAAAGTCAAATTATTTCTCTTGTTTTGGCAAGTATCAACCAAATCTTGCACAATGTACCTGTATCGCAAGGACATTTATTTATTTACTTAGGTTTTGTTTATTTCTGTATGTTGTATACTAAAGATATCCAAGGCAAGTTCTGCTTCTGCTTTCAATTCATTAACTCATTGTTTGACTTTTCAATTCATAACTATATTAAAGCTTAAAACATGTTTTGGAATGTATAGTTTTATAAATTAAGATGCAGAATTTCATGTTTTTTCAAGTTTTAACTGACATTTCAATGAGTAGAGATTTTGTTTTTAATACGTTGAATTTTTTTTCGATATGTAGCATATAAATTTCTTAATTTTAAAACGTAATGGATGTATATATATATAGCCACTATAAAGATTTACAAACATTCTCACAACATTTAATTGAAAACAATGATGCCAGTTAATTTTGGGATTTGGATGGATACCGTATTTCTCAGAAATTCATACGTTTTTTGTTTTGTGAATTAAAAGTTAAATTACTATGATTTAAAAATATGGTTGGTTAATCTTTTTTGGATAATTTGTAAAAATAATTCAACTGTGAAATTGATGTTTTGTTATTCTTTTTTTTTTTTGAGTTACATTATTTGAATTACTATTGTTTTACACAAATGGGAATGGGTAGAAAAAATTCGCGATTTAATAAAATGATACCAAAAATGTAAAATGTTATTTTTCTATCATATTTTGAAAGATAAAATGGTATTAAGTAATGTGTTCTAACAGAACCTGCAAAGAATTGTTTTTAAAGTTGAACAGTTTTAAAGTAAATTTCAATTTTCTTCAATCGGTTAGCAGAATTTAAATGTGTCTCTGTATAAAGAATGTTATCAGTTAAAATGTAATTCGAAATTATACGTCTATAATGTCTTAAGTCTAGCGATTAGTTGATTGCTTTTTTCTAAAATAATGATGTTACTTTTGTAATCCTTTTGAATTTGAATTTTCGTGTCAAGTAATTTTGGAAGATATAGTTGAATTGATATTTATAGCGTACTTTACATTTGGTGATTTTTTATTTTTTCTACAAATTTATCGGTCATGGGCTTTTTATGGTTCGGAAATGATAATAGTATAGTTCAGTTTTGGTAATGTCTAAATAAGTTTTGGGATCTTTTTTATTACATAATTTCAAATTTATATTAATCTTCCTATCACGATTTCAGGAAGTTATACTAAGGTTTGATGGAACTACATTGATATAGCCCCCCCTAAATCGGAAATTTGGCGAGTTTTTTCTCGCCAAAAAACTACCTGTTTTTGGCGCCTTTTTTTCTCGCCAAGATGGATTCCCGCTGAATACAAATAATTAATAACAAAAAAACTTTGAAAAAAAACTAAAAAAATGGTACAAAATACAAGAAAATACTAAATTTGACAACAGCAAAAACCTAAAAGCTGAAAAAACCTAAATTGGGTACACCAAAATAAGAAACAGCAACCCTAAAAAGTCCGTAGGGAGTGCTAGATTTGGAGCTTAATTTTTTTTTTTGGGGGGGGGGGTATATCAAAGTTGTTCCGGTTTGATATTTAATAATGTATTGCAACCAATATGGGCTTTAATTATTGCTAAATGACAATTATAAATATGATTTAGATTTAGAATGTCAGTTGGCATGATTTAAGATTTCATCACTTATTAGTCAATTGTTTCTATTTTTAATCTAAAAAAATAGAAAAAATGGTGTAAAGCTTTTTTTTAAATCTAATTAAATAAGCAAGAAAGTGAGTTCTGTCTTCAAAATTTATACCTATCTTTTATAAAGTAGAAAAATATGTTGTGATTAGTTACGTGGTTCACAATCTGATTTGTTTTAGTAGTACATCATACCATCATTGCGAATTCATAATTATCTATTGATTTTTTAATATTTACTTCAAGAAACTGTATTTTTATGTCCACCGTGTTAATTCATAAAAATTCCAAATTATAATGAACGATTTGGGAGAAACTATCTAATAAAATAATTTAATTAAGTTTGACCGATGAACTCGTGAGAATGTAGATAATCGATATCTAATCACGTATAATTAATGCAAGAATACTAAAGTACTGAAACTAATTTGATTACAACAGTTTGTAAGATGGTAAGCGTTATAATAACGAGAAGGGGGAAAAAACAGTCGTTTTCATAATTATGACTCCTTTTTTAGAGTAGCTCTACTGTTATTAATAATGTACGGATGGATTCATATCTTAAAAATTTTAAAGTTTGGGTCTATTAGAATATTTCTTGTAGGAGCAAAAAATACATATGAGTTGTGTTTATTTGTAACGAATTTCAGGCTGCTTGCATTGGAAATTATAAAACGTGATTTTAGTCATTTTTCTGTTTGTTAATTTTTTTCTGTTTACGATTTTAGTTTATTTGGAATTTAAACAATCAACTGATTCAAATTCCTATGCTTCTTGTCGGTTTAACTAGGACTAACAGAAATTTCCAATCTAATTTTGATTGCAGTCTTAGAATATTACGATTTTTCAGAAGATGATTTTTCTGGATATTTCTTTTAATTACACTTATTTTTATTTTATAGTTTCAAACTTTTTTGATGGCTTGACTGATAAGTGATTAGATAATTCATATATTTGACTGAAGCTCATTAGTTTGAAAATTGCGTTTAATGGTTAGCATAATAGAAAACAGACCTCTTAGATACGAGAAACTATTTTAGAGACTATACCAAACACAAGCATTTGGAATTAAAGCAGAGTTAAGTACAAAAGGTAGACCTGACATTAAAGATAATTAGATTTTATAAATGAAATTTCTGAGCTATCAAAAAAACCAAAATTATGTTTTCTAAGAATATTTTCTTTTGATTTCCTTTCAATACTATTTTAATGACTGCTTTAATATCCTGAATTTTTAATTATTTATGCAAAACACCGAAAATGTTATCAAAAATATTTTATTCCATACATGTTTAGAATTTAAAATTTCGGAACTTTAAGGTGAGGATTATAAAGATGTCTAGTTTTGATTTACCAGATAAAATGCTTTTGCTGTAATATTTGATTTGGTTTTCATATTTAAATCATTAGATAATCACTTATATTTTTTGAGCCACATTAAATCTCTTTAAAATCTATTTGATGGAAAATTGAGGAACATTTGATTAATAGTTTTTTTGGTGATACTATATGGAATAGATGAACGTTTTAATAATATGTGAAGAGATTTCTTTGCTCCTCTACTGTTCCCAAGAAATCACTATAGATTTTAGATTCAACGGTTCCATGTTTTTTGTTATTTTTTATAACTTCTCAATTTATTTTATATAACACAACTTCACAATCTATTTATCATAGCTAAAGTTATAACTAGTTTTTCACTATTTGTTCATAGATTGGTTGTGATAGAGGTTAGATTGACATTATAAATTGATGTCAATGTCACACCATCACAAACCCTTTTATAGGGTGGGCCACATTCCTCCATCATCTCAGAAGAAATGACAAAGAAATACAAAGAGAGAGAGAGAGAGAGAGATAGAGGAAGGAAACGTCCATGCCCAAACCGGGATTCGAACCCAGGACCAACAGCCTAGGAGTCAGGAACACTAACCACCCAGCCATTGGCTGGCATTAAGAACTCTTATACCATTAGCATTTATCTGTAGTCAAAAGCGTCCATCATAGTTTCGTGCTAAGAACTTGCTATAAAGAATGGATGTTCCCGGGTTGTCTCTGCTAATGTTGAATTATGCGAGAAGTGGATACTGCGTTCCTCCATTTTGCTGCACATCTTATTGTAGATGCGTGGTTGTTTTTCCGATGTCCTCTTTTAATATACTTGAATATGGCTCATCATGTTAAGAAAAGTCATTCTGACAGGCAATAATGAGCAGCGACTGTTAAAATATCTTAAGAAAGTCTTCATTTGTTAGTTGTCTATTATGCGCATTCAAAATGTAAGACTATTATTGCAATTACATTAGGTGAGTGTCCCCAACTGCCTCACATTCCTCAATAGGTGTTAGTTCGCCATTCCTCATTCAGTAGCCCTAAAGTATCGAACTTGTGGTTTGCTGATTTACAGCTTCGGCGATCCCATCTCGTTCCACAATATGTGTCGTAGTGTACACGACATAAAAGGAGCCGCAGAGGAAACAGATGTTTTACTGTACAATGAATTCAGTAACAATTCCTCTCGGCAGTAGTTTTTAAAATATAAAAGAAAGGAAACATAAAAATTGTAATATAAAGAGACAAGTGTAATAAAGAAATAAAACTATATATTTCAAAGTGGCACCCGAAAACTGCACTTAAAGTTTATAACAGTTTTCCATCCCAGGGTCCTTTTCCCCTTGGGATGTAAGGGTGGTCCATATGAAATAAAAATATTCTCCTTTTTGTTTGTGTGTGGCCAATCAAGGGTTTTAGAGGGGAGATTTCTGACCATTCCCTGGAAGACTAAAAATTACGCATTCTTTAATGACCAGAAAATAACCACTAGAAGAAATGGGAGGAGAGATGAAGACAATATAAAAGTTAAGGAGTTGAACCTCCGAAGAGTATTCCGATATTCAGAATTCAGAGAGATATGAATTGAATGAAAAAGACAAATCCTCTTGGCTTCCGAGATAGAATTCAGAGTGATATTCCCAGAGATTCACAGATAGATATGAATTGAAAGCCTCCGACGAGATATTAGGAAGAGAAGCCTAACCTTACGATGAGCTATGGGAGAAATAAAAAGTCTTAGATGAGATATTGAGAACTACAAAAGTCCGCCGATGATAGAAAGAAAGGCACGGAGCAGTGAAGCACAGGCCTGACCAAAAGAAGAGCCTAACAAAAGGGAAGCAACTGTACTGAACTACCAAAGGAAATGCACTACAAAGGGGGTGAGTCTTTTTAATCTCTTCTTCAGGACCCTGGCCATACAATGTTTTATAAATATGCTTTGATAGAATTTATATGTTGTTAAGACAATTAATCTAGAAATATAAATTGTAAATATTTAAATGTTAATAGTACAATAAAATTACATTATTATTATTTAAATTGTGTCATTCTCATATGCTCTCATTAGATATCCACTATTTCTAAGAACTTGGGTTAGCTCGGTGTTACTCATATATGCCAAGTTTAACCACCACAATGTGGATTGAGGCAAGGTGATAGTGCAGGGTTGTATAAATCGGCATACATACCCGATATGCCGACCTACAGATTGTGCGAAATAACTAAAATTATATTTCATTTAATTTGTTAATGGCCCACATAATTGAATATAAATAATTGCCCAATTTTAATAGTTAAGTTTAGCCAACATCTTCGGAAAAATAATCAACCTGGTCTCTATACTCACTGATAGGAAATTCAAACTTTCATGATGGAGGGTTGTTGTTTTGTTGGGTTGGGTTTTATGGCGCAAAGTCCAATATGGACAAGCTGCGCCAATTCATGATGGAGGATAAGGACAGAGTGTTCAATTATTATTAAATGATAATGAGAGAATATGTTTCGAAAAAATGCATTTTGTTTACATTTGAGAGATATAATAACTGTACAGTGCTTTAAATCTTATGGTGTAATGTATTCATGTGGATTTAATTATTGTGGACTCAATGGATATTAAGAATCTAAATTAATTAATGTGAAATTAATTTGTTACAAAATATTTAACTAAAACTGTTATCATCAGGGTAAAATTTAATACATTGGAATGAGAGAATAAAATTATTTTTTTCTACAGAAAAAATTATTTTAAATATAAGCACATGCGTGATAGTTAAAGATATTACTCACATAGATGATTTATAAAAATAATTATAATTATATATTAGTTTTTAAATTCTTTAAAATTAATTCTATTTTAATATATAAAAAAGAAAAAATCCTGTTTGTAAGATTTTGAATTAATTTTAATTGAATTTATTCTTGTAAATTTATTAATAACAGCTGATAAAAATGAAGATAAAGATGATAAATTTAGATATTTTAGATACACAAATATATTAAAATATATTTGTATTATATATAAGTAGAAAATGTATTTTAATGTCTTGATATATTTTAGTAAAGATTTTAAGTGCCCATTGATCATTAATTTACATTAATTAAATGAAGATTATAAACTTATGTTGGATATGAAGTACATAAACCGAAAAAATATAAGTAAATTTTAAATTTTATTTCATTTTTTATGTAACAACGTTAAATTATAAAAATGTAACTAAGCTTAGATGCCTTTTAATTGTTTGAAAACTTCATTGATAGTTATTATTTTTTATTCGAGATAATTTAAAAATTCCAGATCTATAATTATTAATAATAATAAATAATTTAATATGTATAAATACCAGATATATATTTGAATATATTCTAATTGATTATTATAACTAGATAAAATTTATTTAACAAAACTAAAATTTTATGAAACAGTATTATATTTAAAGAACTTATTTTGATTATTCTAATTTAAGACACAAAATGGCGTGAAACTAAATTATATAATATAAGCCTATTTATATTGTAAATTCATTAAATGCTGAGTAGCCAAGATTTCGATGATCGTTACAAATATTTTTTTTAAATATTCATATAATTTTGATATAATTTAAAAAAACGCTACACAATGTCCTTGGAAACATTTTCTATTTCTTTGGTAAAGGAATAATATATTAATTAAGTTAAGAGACGCATTTATTAAAAGTAAATCTAATAAATATCTATTAGTAAAACATCACACACAAATAAATTTTATTTATAATTAATAAAATTTAAATGTTTGAAAATCTTAAAATAAATCTTAGAAATTTTTCTACTATTTCTCAATTTTTGAAGCGATTAAACATATTTTCTTAGGTAATAGGAAAATAGTTTTAATTTTATCATATACAAGTTTGTATTATTTATGAAAAATCGAATACTACATTTAAATCCAAAATAAATGTGCTTTTTTAAAAAAAATATGATAATAATAATATAATTTTTTAAAAATGTATTTCAAACTTTAATTTTCAAAACATAATTTAATTAAAATTCCATGAAAAAGTTTAATCAATGAGACAGTTTTGTATGCACATCAGTTTAAAGACTATTTCAATTCAAAAAGTAATTTTTTTTACTTAAAAAAATCATTATCAAAATAAATTGTTTACAAGCTATCAAAGTCTAGGATTAAAAAAATATATAAATTGTTTATGAATGTCTACATGTTTACAAAATACTTGTATTAAGAATATTGAAATATTAAATGATGTCTGTAACTTAAAGGAATATATTGATATTAAATTCATTAAATAATATTTCGATATTATAAGTACTTCAATCGAATAACAAATATTCTGTATTTTCATAATGATATGTAAAATTATTTAGACTGCCTTCAGATTTAAATTAAAAATTCTTTGAAATTTTCAAATTTATATATATGATTATTATTTTAAAATTCGAAATCAAGTACCTTTGAAATATATTCCATTAACAAATATTATTAGTTTTATAAATAACGCTTGTTTTACCTTTATATAAACTGGTAGCTTTTTACTTGAAAAAAAAGGGAAAGAAATAACTTTTTCTGCACACATCTTTTATTGATAAGAAAACAAAGGATTGATTAGGTAGAGTACCACGAATTCGATAATCCTTTGTGTAGCAACGGAAAAAAGCAAGGAACTGTGGGATTGACTCATTGCATGCCGGGATTCCTCCTCATCCAATATGGCAGCTTGCCATATGATGCTCTCTTTTTCCAATACAAAAGCCATGTGCGTTCGCTCACTCAAGTCGTACTTGTTTCTCATTTGCTGTGTTTATGTGAGTGTAGCTATAAATCTTCAATTTTGATCGTAGGAGTGATTGAATAAATTTGAAAGGGTATTTATAGCTGAAAGAATGGAATTTTATATCACATAATTTTTGGTGTTTGTGTGTTGAACATTCGATGATATCATTTGTTTTCAACCTGTGAAATGTAACATTGCTTGCGTAAAGTGAAAGGTAACACTATTTTGTTTAAGAACGTTCTAAATGAAAGATTCAATGATCTTTGAAATAATAAAAT
>JAPDSC010107083.1:0-12343 GCA_026290005.1 Latrodectus geometricus
TTTATAAAACTTCTTCTCGAGATCGCTGCTCGCCGATAGCTGATTCCTGGGTTGTACCAGCTCCTTTTGAGAAACAATTCTGGCGACCATCTTTTGGAAAATTTTCCGTTTAAAATATTTAGGATATATTGTTCCTTTTTATCGACAGGGAATGTTGTGTGTGGGGGGGGGAAGAGAGAGAGACAGTCTACGTGTCCTACACTACTATTCCTGCGCTATTCACTTATCTGCATTTTCTAAATGCACGGGCAACGCCGGTGGGTACAGCTAGTAAGAAATAAAATCAGATTATGTATTTTTTATTTGAAAATAAGTTTAAGTTTTTAAGCTTGATTGTTAATTGTAACATCACAAAATTACAAAGTCAGATAAGATAAAAACAAATTATTTACAATAATTTATTCATCTGACGTTTTCTTCCCATTAACCAATCAAGTAACAAATTTGCTTATATTAGGTTGGGGAAAAAGAAATCAATTATTTTTACGTGAACTTTTTGCAACTTCTTTCAGATTCGCTTTGTAAAAAGGTTTAAAACAGTTTTCATGTAGATTTTTAGGTCTTGTGCGAAGCTACGACTGCTGACATGCTGTCAAGTTTGATAATTTTTGATATTTTATAGACATTCTCGACGATGTTGTATCCATGCGAGGTGCATCTTTAGCATCCAAATATCCAAAGGGAATCGACGAAACAAAAATTGTACGTAACTGGTTGTTACAGTCATATATAGGACGATAAACACCTTTCACAATTTTAGCCACCCGGCTATCTTTTTCGCCGTTACAAGAAAAAAACGAAAATGTATCGAATTTTCTGTTTGTTGTCTTCCATTTTTGAAACCTTGTACTCGTAACTGAATGAATCAAACAAAAAACCGCAAGAGGATATTTTAGTGTCAAATGTCACCTTTCCAACGAGCATAAATCTGAAATTGTTTGATAGATACCTCACGAGATAGCGATCACTACAGACGTCTACCGAAAAAATAATGGATAACTTTTTCCCCAAACTAATATAATCATCTGTATACATGGTTAAAACGCATATTTTATGCTTATTTTTTGCATATTTTGTTTTGTCATAAAGAGAATCTATGAATCAGTAAGTCTACAATTGTAACTATTTACCATATTCATAAAAACAAAACGGAAATGTATAAAAAAAAAATAATAAGCACCAAACGTAGAACTTGAATAAATATTTAAAATAATCTTGAAAACTGCACTCAAAAAATATTTTTTAATGCAAAATTTCTTTATAAAATCTTCGTGTAACAAAAAAAAAATCGAGGCATATCAAAACAGCACTTTTTCATTATCGCATGTGACAGCTGGCAAAGAAACACGTTTCTACAAAGAATGTAATTCTGTGAATAAAGGGTATTGCAAGATTTACTCCAACAACTGACGAGAATGACATTTCATGTACTGAAGATTATTCAGAATAACAAAAACAAATAAAAGATCCTCCTTTGTTTTTGTCAGTAACACATTTTCTTCATATTGAACAACAGTTTTTTTTTTTGTGAAGTAATATACGTTATTTGAAATAGATGAAATTGCTCAAAATCATCTTCTTTCTTTCATGATACAGGAAAAGAAAGAAGATGATTTTGGGAAATAGTAACTTTTGTTTCTAAGTAAAGTGATTTTCAAAAAATTTCATAATTGTCATATGATTTACAAGACCTGCAAAACACTATCTTTTGGACCTGGAGAATTTTAAAAAGAAATATTAAAGGCTTCAAAAAAGTAATAAAAACATAGTTTAATAAATTCTTTTCCATAGAGTTTTTTTTTTATTTACTGAAAAACGTAGATTTAACTCTCATAACTGATAATCGTCTCCAATGTCTTGTTTAAACTTTTCGACTAAACATTAATGGCAGCGGTGGCCAGGTTGGTTAGGGCGTCGTTCTCGATATCAAAAGGTGGTAAGTTCGACTCCTGGCTTAGCCGAAGATCCGTCGTGTTCACTAATGGCGACTGGGGCACGTAAAATATGTCGGTTCGCAATGGTCTACATGTTCCCAGTACAAATTAATACCTTTGAGGGTAGTTGGAGCCAGGCTTTGTGTCTTAATTGGGTCAACAGCAATTGTGTCTTTTCACGATATTGGATTGATGATATCTGATGCTTTGTTCCCTCCAGATCAGCACACGTCATTAATCTCGTTTGTAAAAACAACAGATGCCCTTTCATGACAGGTCCAGGAAACGCAATCTCTTGCCCAAGCTAAGCGGGCCCTTTTCTGTCGACCGTTGAGGGAGACACACACAACTAGTCAAAACGCCTTCCCACCGTATAAGCAGATCTTTTTCACTGATGCTACAGAGTGGTCTGCAACAAGTTTCGATTCAGAAATGTCTATTCTCCTTCGAGTCAAAAGAATTACAAAACGGTCTTTTTTCAGAAGTTGTAGCTCCTGATTAGCTTAAAGCCTGTCTTCATAAAACAAAAATTTTCGATTTGATATTGATTTCATAAACTGTGGACCAAGTGGCGAGACTCATTAAGGTGCTTAACAGCATCACCCTGTGACATTCCCATATCCATCCATCCAACTGTCCACCGCCTTAATGAATCCGGGCAAACGGCTATTCTCAGACATTGCGGAACCCTTTTGACTACTGTCAAAGAATCTGATAGAAAAAATTGAAAATCAACAAAAGCTACAAGTTTAATCACGAAAGCTTGATATTTGCATATTTTTCTCTCACTCATATATACCTGTTCTTTTCAATAAAAAAAAGAGATAGTTAACGTTTTTGCATAAATTTTCAGAAGTTACTATTTTTTATGTAAACGATAAATTTTATTGTTAGTGTCTTTTTTTTATGGTGAGCTTCAAAAAACATGATACTCCTTAATTTTAGGAATCCAATGTCTTTCAGAAAAATAATTTTCTTTAGTTAACTTGAGTCGAAAAATTCTTTTAATTTCTACAGCTTATAAAAATCAAAATATATGATAACAATTTTTTCTTTTGTTGAGCAACTCACCCACACACAGTATGAGAATAATGAAATAGTTCTTCATATAATGAAACATTCTTAATATAATTCAATAAAAACAAGTTTTACTTCATATAATGAATTATTTATTACTTACCATTTCACATTTAAAAAAATGAATGGCAAAAGGGAGATTTGGATCAACTTAAAATATTCTCTAAGCTAGCGACAATCGAATTCTTTCATGGAATCGAATTCCGATATAATTACAAGAGAAGATTCTTCATAGTGAATCTTCCTGTTGCAATGATTAATCTTAATTAAATAGTAGTTTTGAATTCCTCGCAAAATAAAACCTCGAACAGTAAATTGCTTTAGAATTTTAAAGAATCAAGATTAAATTTAAACAGTTGAAATCGCTATGAAGCTTTACAGTTATTTCTTTTCATTACTTCATTATTAAGAAGACTTAGATTTCACTTTTTTTTTTTACTTTCAGATAAAACTATTTCAATTAATTTAGTTGTAAAAAAGGATCCTCTAAAGATACATGGGAAAAAAACTCAAGTTGGTTGAGTCATTAATTCATGAAAATAGGTCAAGAGAATGAGAAGTCATATGTGTACTTTTGATGTTTCAAAGAAATGATTAGTTGTAGGAAATTGCGAACACTGTGAATAATTATCGCAGATTTCCTTTTTAACACAGAAAAATGAAAACCTGAATGTTTTTCTTAGACTACCTAAAAACCCTTTAATTTAAGGATATATTAGTTTGGGGAAAAAGTAATCCATTATTTTTTTGGTAGACGTCTGTAGTGATCGATATCTCGTCAGGTATATATCAAACAATTTCAGATTTATGCTCGTTGGAAAGGTGACAATTGACACTAAAATATCCTCTTGCGGTTTTGTGTTTGATTAATTCAGTTACGAGTACAAGGTTTTAAAAATGGAAGACAACAAACAGAAAATTCGATACATTTTCGTTTTTCTCTTGTAACGCCAAAAAAGATAGCCGGTTGGCTAAAATTGTGAAAGGTGTTTATCGTCCTATATAAGACTGTAACAACCAGTTACGTACAATTTTTGTTTCGTCGATTCCGTTCGGGTATTTTTGATGTTAGAGATGAACCTCGCATGTGGATACAGCATCGTCGAAAATGTCTATAAAATATCAAAAATGATCGAAGTTAACCGCATGTCAGCAGTCGTAACGCGCAAGACCTAAAAATCTACATGAAAGCTGTTTTAAACCTTTTTACAAATTGAATCCAAAAGAAGTTACATAAAGTTCACGTAAAAATAATGGATTTCTTTTTCCCCAACCTAATATCTTACTAGAAGATAATACTCCCTGAGGTGAAAGTGGCATCACTAAACATCTTTAGAGACTTCATTTTATGATTTTGAAATGTCATAGAATATCAGTATTGTGTTCATTTTTTGTAAGTGGCAGCACTTGTAGGAATCCCAAGTTCTTCCATTTTGATTTTAATCTTAAATTGTTTTGAGAAATGTACTTTTGCCTCTTTGCATCCTCAAATCAAAGAGGTAAGGATATTAGCAAAACAATAGTTACTATGTGAAATAGTTTAAAATCCGACGAACTAAATTGTAGTAAATTACAGGAGAAAGTAGAAAAATAACACAGCTTTAAATAATATTTACAAATAATGATTTAAAAAGCATCGCAATTATATAAAAAAAACTTATATTTTATATTATTTTTTCTACACATAAATGTTTTTCGATGCCTTTAAGCTTAAATATCAGTTCATTGAAATTCTAAATCAACTATATGTTATAAATAAACAAATAACTATAGAATTTAATATGTAAATGTAATACATGTTTACGATTCCAATTATAGGAATATTAAATTACAAAATATTTTCCTTGGAATATCCAATTATTTTCCTACTTAACGATCTTTTTGAGGAACATATTTTCTTTAAATTTCCAACTTCAATTCTTTCATCGTTTATTTTTCAATTTATCAAAAGCAATCTGAAATGAATATTCTCGTTCCTACGATATTATTTAATAAACTGTGTAGAAAAATATTGAATTAATAATATTGAAAGTAATATATATTGAATTCTATCACAGAAATAAAATTATGAAAATTATGACATCAAGACAAAGCTTAGAAGATATGAAATTAGAAAAAGGGAAACATTTACTACGAGACTAGTTATTTACTGGTAATGCAATTTTATTATATGAATATCTTTTGCGATCTATCTCTTATTATAACTGGCTTGTAATTAATCAATTATGTATGTAGGAGTTTATTAGCCATTTATGGTTAGTAAGATTTAATTAAATCTTCAACATATAAGAAAGTATAAAAATCATTCAAGAAAGTATACAAGAAGTATCTACATAAAAATCATACAAGGAAATACCTGCATAAAAATCATACAATAAAATATACAGGAAGTATCTGCATAAAAATCATACAAGAAGGTATACAGGAAGTATCTGGATAAAAATCATACAAGGAATTATATAGGAAGTATCTACATAAAAATCATGCAAAGAAATATACAGGAAGTATATGCATAAAAAATCATAACAAGAAAATATACAGGAAGTATCTGTATAAAAATCCTAACAAGAAAATATATAGGATGTATCTCATAAAAATCATACAATAAAATATGCAGGAAGTATCTGCATAAAAAATACAAGGAAGTATACAGGAAGGGTTGAAATTCTATTACTATATTTCACTATGCTTATAAACTGCTCATAATTGTATTTAAACGCCTCATGAATACTGAGTACATTTACGTTTATCTATATTGCATGTTTCAATTTCTCATATGAATTTTTAACACATATTTATCCGGACAATTTTAAATCAAATGGAAATTGTTTTCATGAAAACAGAGCATTGTACTGCAAGATTTAGTTAAATAGAAAGGATATATTTTTGTATTAAAATCATAACGTTAATTATTTACGTTAACATGGACATAATAATTTACTCATATGAAAATATTACCTTGCTTAATACTCTTAATACTGAAAAGTCGTGAAACACGAATTTTGTGAGTTAAAAGTAAGCTTAAATAAATCCAACAACTGAGGCAATTGCCCTTGTAAGTTGTATAATATTAAATATTAGGTTAAGGAAAAAGAGAGAAATCCATTATTTTTTACGTGAACTTCATGTAACTTGTTTTGGATTCGCTTTGTGAAAAAGGTTTAAAGGTGTTTTAATATCGATCTTTAGGTCTGGGGTGATGCTATAACTGCTCAAATGCGGTCAATTTCGAATACTTTTTATATTTTAAAGACATATTTGATGACGTTGCACCCTAGCAAGAGGTACATCACTAACATTAAAAATAGCTAAATGGAATCGAGGAAACCAAAATTACACGTAACTGACTTGCATTTTCGCCTTTATCCAAAAAAAAAAAAAAAAAAAAAAAAAAAAAAAATAAAATAAACCGAATTTCCTCTTAGTCGGCTTCCATCTTTATATACTGTAACTCATAACTGGATGAACAAAACAAAAAGCAGCAAACGTATTGCCTTAGCCTTAAATGTCATCTTTCCAACGATCATAAATCTATAGTTGATTGATCGATACTGATACTTTCTATCGATTCTTTACGAGATATCGATCACTGCGGTCATCTGTTGAAAATAATGGAATTCTCTTTCCCCAACGTAATATGTCCAATGGGTGGCGTTAGTATTGTTCCCT
The DNA here is from genome assembly GCA_026290005.1 of Latrodectus geometricus. Classification (NCBI taxonomy): domain Eukaryota; kingdom Metazoa; phylum Arthropoda; class Arachnida; order Araneae; family Theridiidae; genus Latrodectus; species Latrodectus geometricus. The sequence goes on from JAPDSC010107083.1 coordinate 6,681, forward strand.
CAAATAAGCATTCTTAAAACAGTATTTCAGACCTTCATCGCAAATAGAATTTGTATTTAGATCATCAAGACATTTGTTTGCGTGTCATCCAATAGTCATTTTTAGTACGCGAGAACTAATTAGATTGGGTAACTAAAGGGATCAAAACACACTTCAAACATTTATGCTAGCGGTGGGAATTGAACTCACAAACTGTTGAAGCGAAGCCTAGAGTGCTAAACATTCTGAGTCAGCGTGGTGAAGATATTGGAGCGAAACACAACATTAAAAGTACTTTTTTACATTTTATTCGTGTATTATTTTTATTTCTACTCTAAAATCTTACATTGGCTGCTATTTCACAAGCGGCTTTAAAATCATGAAGAAAAAGTGGCAGTTTGGCATTTTTTCTATACAATCTTTTTTGAATTTCTTTTCCACAGCGCAAAAAATAAAAGTTTTAAATGTCAATAAAGTCTACAGAGACATGTAGATACCAAAAGTGTGGAAGATACTAAAAAAGAGGGACCTCGGTAGAAAAAATTCAATCACATATCCAGTGGCAGCAAAGAATTGAATTTTTTTTTCCCTCTAACCATTTATTTTCCCTATTTTTTCCCCTGTAAGAGAACTTTCACTTTTTTTCCTCGCTCGTAGTCAAACATTTTGCGAAAAAAATCTTCCAGCAAATAAGTCCCCTCGCATCAGAAACTACATAAATCAAAGGCTTACGAGACTTTTTTGATGGGAATTGCATATTTTTATTTGAAATTTAAAAAAAAGTATTATAAAAATTCAGTTTTCCAGGAGTGAAAAAGAAATTCATTCCAAACCACACATCCAGCATTCGAATCCCATTTTGCCACAAATGTGAGAGCCTGGAAAAAAGAAATCAGATTTAATACCTAATAAAATGGATGACACATATTATCTAGCATTTCATTTTTTTCGTGCCAACATAATTGTCTTGCATGGTAATTTTCCTCTTCCGGAATTTTTTTGTAAGGGCTCAAATCAATTACTCATTTGAGAAGAAATTATCTTTTCGTTGTTGCATCTAAATTGCTAAATTACAAAATGAGGTAATCTTAACTCAGCTAAGCGACGCGTAAAATGTTTGCCATAATGACGTAATTAACTAATGACCCGCCTCTATTGGGTGATATAAAACAGGGAAAAGTTAACTGCGAATTAATAAACATATTCAGTAATTATGATGAAGAATGGCGATAAATTTCAACACACACACACATATAAACAAAATAATAATTTGCCCTCATTTTCATTTTTCATACATTTTTCACATTATTTATATTTAAGTCGGTAAAAAAGTATTATAAAATGTATACTTTTAACAGTCAGAGCCTTTTATATATTTTTTTTAACTAATTTGCTTTCATGATTAATTTTCCCTTAATTTCATCAACTTTTTTAAATGATAATAGTTTTAATTTTTCATGAATGCAGTAGACTTATTATCATACAAAAATGGATTTTGTGATAAAAATTATGTATATATATATATATATATATATATACACATATATATATATACATATGTATTTGTATACATACATACATATATATATGGATAAGAAGAATGTTGTATTATTTTTCTTGGAGAGATGCTGGTGAAGGATATCAATTCTGCACTGAACTGTCTAAAATAGACCATAATGGCTCGATGATATTGAGGTTGAGTGATTGTGCTGGTTAAGGTAAATGTTTAACTTCATCCATCAATTCCTCAAACCATGACTGAACTTTTACCGCAACATGGATATGAGCTTTATAGTTTTGGAAAATTTTATATCCTGCAGGGAGCAAAATTTGCATCTTAGGATAAACCTGGTCAGCTAGAATTTCTCTATACTTCTCTATGATCTTTCTTTCAGGATTACGATTGGTCCAGCAGAAAACCACAATACGGCTGCCCATATCATGATAGATCTTTTTGCTTGACAGATGGAAGGAGACAATCAAAGCCCTTATTCTTGTATCTGTATCCTCCAAATGTGCCCCCTTTCTGTTGTAGTTAAAATTGAAAATTATGATTCGTCATCATATTGTTTTTTCCACTTAGACACTACGTAGTGCGTGGTTTAAGACCGAAAGCCATTGTCATCCAACTCGCAAATTGTTTTCCGGGAAGACTTTTCATAGATAATGGGCAATATTCACCTGTCTTAAGAAAGTAAACGTGAATAAAGTCCCAAACATCCAACCCGATAGAAGTGAGTGCATTTAGATATCAGAAGCGCAACCTTCATCTCCTGTTGTTCAATAGTAGGAACAGGATCTTCTATTCCTAATAATACTTCCCAACCATTAGTCAACAGTGTGAACCAATTTTTTCCCACTTATCAATCGACTAGTTTTTGCGATTGTAACATGACTAAAAATATCATTTGGCAATGACATCTTTGATATATATCTTGAGAATTGCTGCCTTGCTGTGTGCCTGCGAATTGCAATCATTGACATTGGATACTCCGGATGCTGGTTGAGCTTTGAAGTCAGTTTTACTGCAGTTGTTCTCTTTGTAGACATTACAATTCATTTCGATATCTATCAGTCTCATTCCCTTCACTATTTCGCTTTGCCAAGCTTATTCTGCCATGTTGTGTATACGTTTTATTGACTTTAGTACTTCTAGAAACGCCTAAAAGTTTGGATGTATCAATCCTATTTGTACTAGGTAGACGAGGTCCTACAATTTGGTCACTTGAAAAATATAAAAGACTCAACATGACTTACAGAACTTCAATAAAGTACCATATACATTTATATTTACAAAAATTGAAACTGATAATTATATTTTAATGCTTTGAGTGCATATAAAGATGTCTCTCTAATTTACAAGAGTTTTGACAGTTACCAGTAGCTACAAACACACACAATGGAAGATAACTAGTATCTGCTTTTACTGCAGTAGAGGACAAAATATTTTTCGAAAAGAATGACCTTAGTATAAGTAACTCTCATTAAAACTATTTATGCCACCTACTCTGTCTATTGGTTAGCATGCCTGACTGCGGATAGGGAGGTTTTGGTATCCAATCCCGGTTTGGACATGGATGTACTTTCTCTCTCTCTATCCTGTCTTTGTCCTTTCAGCGTATGAATGGTTTTCTATCCTATAAATGGGTACCTATGGCAAGTGTGTTCAGAGGTCAAGTCTTCTGCCCTTGTGGTTCCTCTCCAAAAAAGAAGCTGCATACTACCCTATGCCAGATCTTTTGGACCTTGTGTGGGCTTTTCTGCACCAGGGGGATAAGCAACAACAATAAAACTATTTATTAATTCTTTAAACATTAAGGAAATTTCAAAAGAACCCCAATTTTTAGGCTTAATTTTTTTTTTAGGTAGATACATTTCAATTCTTAAGTTTTGATCACAAAACTCAGAAAATGGGAATTCTGGAAGAATTAATCAAAATATTTATTTCATTCATTTAAATCTACACATTTTATTTGGAATTAAACAATCCAAACATAAAACTAATCGCGAATATCTTTTAAAAAGCTACATATTTTATATTATAGATAATATATGAAATCGCAAAACTATTTATTCATAAAATTTACAAAGTTTCACTAAAGTGTTAAGACTTTTAATTCAATAATTTTCGGTGATTAAATTATGTTAAAAATAATAACTGTACTATACTTGTGGGAAAGAATAGGCACTCGTCTCTTGGAAAAATACTTGTTAGGCATAAGATTTATTCCAAATATTTTTTAAAAATCTTATCCTTTTATACTGTAAATAATATAGCTTTATATGTACAATTATAAAATTATTTACTTATAAAATTTATTAGATTTGAATTACTTTTTTCTATCAAAATTCAATAATAAATTAAGTTCTTGATAATAATTTGTGGTAAATAGTTATAGGGTTTAAGCACAAGCATAATGGTAAAATAATCATTTCTATTAAATGTGTTCAGTATTCTCAAGAGATGCCAAAAGCATTTATGGGATTATATCTCTATGTCAACATCAAAAAAATGTCTACCAACCACCTTCAAGAAAACAAATACATATTGAGCATTAGGCATCGAAGGAATTACCTTCTTAATGGAGAAGAAATGCTAGATATTCTGCCTGTAATAAACATATTTGCGTTGACTCTTCAGTGAAAAACTAATTTGATTAAGCTTCTTCAAAGAAAGTAAATATGAAATCTTCCCATTTGTTTCGCAATATAACGAAATACACAAATGGTATTTTGCAAAACAACCATTTTGTAAAAGAGAAACAAGAATACAATTCCTCTATAGGAATTCTTAGAATAACGAATTATAAAGTTTACTAGTAGCTCAGTTGCTCTTTCAGAGTCATATACTGCATGAAATATTATTGTCACGCTAGTTAAAACGTGTTGTGTATAGAAAAAATGTTTCCTATCTTGATGACTAAAACATATGATTAAAAATATTGTGCAATACGGACGTGTTTCTAACCGTGTTTCTTGTATTTCATTGCAACATTTTACTTTGTTAAGGAGGTCGCGGTGGCCTGGTTGGTTAGGGTGTCGTTTTCGTTACCAAAAGGTGGTGAGTTCGAATCCCGGCTTAGCCGAAGATCCGTCTTGTTCACGAATGGTGACTGGGGCACGTAAAATATGTCATGTCACAATGTCCATCATGTTCCCATTACAAATTAATACCTCTGTGGGTGGTTGGAGCCAGGCTATGGGTCTTTTCTGGTTTCAGTTTCTAAATTGGAGGATTCAGATGGTGCTGCCATCTATGAGCCAAACGTCGTACGTCCACCTTCTTATTAAAGTGCTCTATTCAAAAACGGAAGACGCTCTCTCTCTCTGACTTCATTTGCCTAGTCTCTGACGGGCGGGCTTGGCGTTGCCAAGTGTCATTAGTTACAACAACACATTTAATTACAATTACTTGATTGTGCCTCGTTCTCGGGTTCTTAGAGGGAAGAATCAATCTCTTCCACAGTTGCAAAAGGTGTTAAATTCCATTGAAATTCTGGAATTATCTCAGTGGGTTTGCAAACAATAACGGTGATGTTTTACTAGACGTGTACATTCTAATCCGGGATTCGAACTCACCATCTTTTGGTAACGAGAACGACACCCTAACCAACCAGACCACCGCGGCCTTATATTTTTATTAAAAAAAAGTACCATTATTAAAAGCAGTAGTGTTTGAAAAACAAAGAAATCAATATTTTCATAATGAAAAGTAATTATTTTCGCATTTGTTGTTACATTATTTCATTAGTACGCTATATGCATTAAGATTCCTTCATTTAAACATGTTTTAAATTATACGTCGATCATTTTTAACCTCATAAAATATCACTCAAATACGCACACCAAATATTTTAAAAAGAAATATAAGAAAATAGTAGCGCGATTAGTATTCTAATATAATTCCTTTTGTAATTCACGTCAATCCAATGGAAAAATTCTATACTATACTCATAATTTAATCACCGAATTGTCAGATGATGGTAAACCTCTGGCCTATTGATCTTCATGTTCAAAAATTACCGTTTAACCCCAATCGTTCTTTCATCAGAGAAATAAAATGTCTGAAACAGAAATATGTAATGTTGTCAGATCTACTTTCTTTTGATTGATTTAATTAATTATTATATAAAATGCGTAGAAATTAATTACTGAAGTTAAATAAAATAGCCAAGCTTTGAAAC
>JAPDSC010107100.1:0-22879 GCA_026290005.1 Latrodectus geometricus
CTTAGAGTGTTTAAATAAGATCTGTGTTCTTGTTTAGACTCATGAAGATGCAAAATAAATTTTGGTATAAGAATGTTTTAGAATCACATTATTTGATTCTAAATTATTTCCAAACATTTGAGTACATGTGCTTCTACATTTTTAAACAATCAATGCATTTTTTATTATCTGGAAGCATCTTAGAGTGTTTAAATAAGATCTGTATTTATGTTTGTTGTTGTTGATGGACATTGTCCAACTTTAATTCCCCCCCCCCCTGACATTTAATAGAAATACAGTTTGGTAAAATATTTACTGATCTCTCTATTTTAACATTCTTTAAATTTGATTATTTTGTATATTATAAAATTAAAATACTATAAAATGTATTAATCCTTTCTTAATTTTAATTATGTACATATGAATTTGTATTAAATAGTAAATGGTGTTTTTTTTATTTTTATTTATTTTTTTTTTTTATTTCCTCAAATTATAATTCATTCTAATATGTCTAATCAAGAATCTTACTCTTACCGTAACTCCTGAAAACTAAGAATAAAATTCTGTTTTAAGATATTAAAATGATTTAAATGTTATCCAAAAATAGTAAAAATACGGTTATGAATTTTATTGAAATAATAAGTTATTTAGAATTTCCTCAACTTTTAATATTAATATGATTATTACATTCATTTTTAAACAGTCTGATATATTTACAGTGTACATTATTTAAAACAAAGTGTCTTTCTTTAGTTTTCACTTCAAATATACACTAGCAGTATTTAGGTTATTTGGTTTAACTCCACCTTTTATTATTCTTTTTATAAATTTAACTTATGAGAATTTAAATATTTGTTTTTTATTATATTGTTCTAAATTTAAGGGTTTATTTATTTTTTATTTAAGGCATTTCATAATTCAGTTTTTGGATTGTAATGTTGATTAAGTATTCGAGTTTACAATACAATTTTATATTTATTTACAGATATATTAAGTTGTATCTTTTTGCATATAATTTTTAAGTATGCATTTGTAAAAGTTTAAGGAAATTAATTATTTTGTAGTCAGTTATATCATATATGAATCAATATATGTTACTAAAACATAATGTTTTTAAATCATGTTTAGTTAATTCAGGAATGTTCTTCGTGAGTCATCTTGAACAATGTACATTTTTACATTTTATTTAAACTTTTGTAATGATAGATTCCTTGATAAAATAATTTTTTAAATATGAAAATTTTTATTTTTACCTCAGTATATCCTTGATTTTAATTCAATGTTTTATATTTAATAAATGTGGACTGATATGCCAACCATGCCAATTAACATAGCTGTATCCACAATGAGCAAAGCAATTTTTTGGTAATTAATCTAGTTTTTATGTTCTTGAAAGTGCTAATATTTTATGTGTTGTCTGGAAGTGAATTATGTATAGTTATTTTTATATTGTACAAAATTTTAATTTACAATCAATTTTGCTCATAACATTTTATTAATATATAAATTTTAATACAAGTACTCTGAAACCTAAAAATTCACACTAATTGGAAGAAACCATATCATAATTTTAGAATGTTCGGATTTACTGAGTGGCCTGTTTAAATTCTTGCTGTTGGTTTTATAATGATTGGAAAGTCTGATTAAAGTTAAAACAATTTTACTCCAGATAAAGCATGTCTTCTTAACATGTTTCGAATCTTCAAATGCATTTTGATTTGTATTGATGTGATGTACACTATGTAACATGCCAGCTTACTGTGTCATTTTGACCATTTGCTATGGCAATAGACCAAAAATATGGCTCAGCAGTTTCTTTTGCAAACCAGTGTCAGCTCTATTTTCTGTTGTGCATGTTTTGTGTTGATAAATTTTGCACTGTCCCATCTGTTGTAAGCTTTTTATTAATTGCTTGTATCAGATTGTGAAGTAAAATGGCAACAAAATGTAAACATAGTGCTTGTTCAGTCAAAGAAAAAAATTTAAATGCCTAAACAAAAGAGAAAATGCTCCAAAATCAGCTGTTGAAATCAAGGTCGGTAATGCTATGATCAATGATTGGAAAAAATTCGGATTAAGATTGAACAATTTTGTGTTACGACAAATGATAAAACAATTGAACAACACAATTTTTGTTCATGTCAAATTCAATGAAGCTGCATCTATGTGGTTTTCCCAGAAAAGTCTGAAAGGTATTCCTATCAGCATCCCTTTGATTAAAGAAAAAACTTTACAGCTGTTTGTCTATAAATAGCGATTCTGCATTTACAGCCATCATTGGATTGTTGTTAGATCCCTGAAAAAGTAAGTTTTATGAAATGAGGATTTCAGTTCGGAAAAAAATAAATGAAGTAAAATTTCTAAACTAATTTTTGAAAGGACAGATTTGTATACTTTAAAATAAAAGCAATATTAAGTGTAAATTTAGAAAAAAATCTGCTTTCAGTATACTATTTTTTGTGATTTAAAGTAATGAATTTGTTTAAATTTTTTAAAATAGTTTTTCTTGCAAAGTTTTTAAAATATTTTGTTAGTTTAGAACAAATTATTATGCATAAATAATGTCTAAACAGAATTTTATGCAATGGCATAAACTTTCATATTTGTATTGTTGTAATTATTTACAATTACATTTTTTAGATATTACTTCTAAAAATTTAAGAAGAAAATTAGTGATTCTGTAATTCACTCAACGTTATGTATATTTATATAATATACATAATGTTTGAGTAAACTACAAAATCATTTCAAAATAAATTTGTAATAGTAGTATGTATTTCAGTGTGTTATTGACATAATTTACTATCAATTATATACATTGTCATAACATTAATTTATTTTTATTTATTTATTTAGAAAAATAATATGTATATTTTACAGAACAAAAGTATCGATATTTAAAAAAAATAACTACTAATTTTAATGCTCTACTTACTTGATCAAAGGGATTGAGACTGGACAAATGTACTTTTTCAACAAAATATTCTATGTCTGAATGTTTTTAAATTTTCAAATTTCTATAGAATAAAATCACATGAGCATTTTTCAAAAGAATTATTGAAGAATGATTATGGAAAACATTAAATAATTAAAAAATACAATATTGCAAGCCATTTGTCTTTCAATTTCATTAATTTAGCTTAAAAAAACAAAAAGGTTCTCAAGATGATTTTAAACCAATTATTATTTTTGAATATGTGATCACTCAAACTTATTATTTTTATATTTATCAAATAGTATTTAAAAATGAATTCTATAATTGTACATGAAACTGAAATATATTTAATGGAAATGCATGGCTAGACTATTCTATTTAAAATACACTTTAACAACTTTTTTTTTTACAGTAAAATTTTTAACAAATATTATGGCAGTAAATTCTATTTCTAATTTTGCAATATGCATGCAACATTATTTCCATTTTTTTTTTTTCACAAAGGTAAATATTTTAGCATAGCTAAGTTTTTAAAATTAATAGAATATAAATGATATTTAAAGATTCTTAGTAAAAGTCCATTACTTCCATTCTTTGCAATTTTTATTTATAATAGTAAACTGTAAAAATGTAAGCCTTAAAAATGTTTATCAGGATGTAATGCTTTTTAGTTCATCTTGTATTTTATCTTGTAATGTGCAATATTATCTATGAATTTTTTATCAATTCATAAAATGTGTTATTCAATCATTGGAATTTTGTTCTTCCTAATAATCTACTTTTAAATAAAAATGTTAAGCTAAGCATTATAAATATAGATATATAAATTATTTTCCAATAAATATATTAGACACATTACATCACAACATTAAATATTTGACTGTCTAAATGCTTCATTATAAATGAAACTTTTTTTAATCATTTGCAGAAAATATTTTTAATGTTAAAATTGTTATTTCTGTGAAAGACAATCATATTTATCTTATATAAAACTAATGAATACACTTTATAAATAATGTATTTACTGGTTTTAAATGAAATTTTTGTTTTTGATCATGAAAAAAAAAAAGTAAACAAAATGTGCTTAGTTTATATTTCCAAACAAATTTTTGCAATTACAGTTACTGAATCATATGATACATGCATCAGTAAATTGATCATGAAATTATCTATGAAATGTTATTTAATTGATGAAGAATTATCGGAAAATTTTATTTACTATTCTTAGATATATTCTTGTCTTTAAAAAGATTTTATTTTATCTTTAGATATCAAAAAGGAGGTGAATCTCTTTTAGTTCTTTTGCCATCTGAAAAAGATTCTATGGTAGAGCAGTTAAAGAAAAGGAAAATTCCTATTGAAGAAATAAAGTATTAATTAAATTGATCTGAATTATATTTGTTTCTTGATTAATAATTAAATATGAATTACTTAATAAATTGTATTCATTCAGAACCATATTATGTTTTCCAGAGTAAATCCCAACAAGTTGTACAATATTCAAAGAAAATTGGAAGCAATTTTACTGCGGGATAAAGTTTTAAAAGAATCTGGAATCAGGGTAATTCACAACTCACATGTGCTTTCTATAAAAAAATTGGCAGTTCATATATTTATTTTCTTTTATATTAAAATTTTGTTAAAGATTTTATTTATAAATTTCTGTGTACTTATTTTTTCCACTTTTTTTTTTTAAATTAAGTTGAAATCAAATAACTTAGTGAAAGAAATAAGCTTAATTTCTGATATTAAAAAGTAGAGATGTTCACGCTGTTGAAATCTTTTACAACTCTTTTATTAAAATTACTGACTTGTATTCATGAATAAATGCATAACTGTAAAACAGCTTGTTCATAAAAGATTGTATCCATTAATTTGTATAATCTGTGGTTAGATAATTAGTTTTAATATAAATTCTAAGAATGAAGATAGCTACTGATGTAGTCAAAAAGTATATTTTTGGGAAAATAACTCATCATTCTAAATATTTTTCATATAATCAGATATTTGCTGAATTGATCATTAGATTATTAGTTTTCCTGTAATCTTTAGTTCAGCAGTTTGCCAGTTCAACTCTTACCTCAAGTACAGATATTGTTAGAGAATATTAGCCTATTTTAAAACTATTCTTAAATAACTCCATTTTCTCCTTCCAAATTGTAAAATTCAATTGTTCAGATTTTGTTTTAATAAAGATTAACTTGACAACATCAATCTAGCTCAAAACCCTCTCAAGGGATTACTTTCTTCAAGTAAACAGGGTTGTCACGATCCCGAGATACCCCAGTGATCTGTCCTCTTCTTTCTTTTCTTCTTTGCTTTTTCTTTCTTTTCTCTTTCATTGTGATTGCCTTGTTAAAAATTGAGAGCTCCCTTTGCGTAGCTATTGCCGCCCTGTTACTATTAACTTTTCTTGGGTCTAAATCACCCACGAGTTTGTTGTGCATAGAGACTTGTGTGACTGGAAAGGAGGGTCATGGTAATTAAAGCTCCCAGAGACCAACAGATTATTTTGGCCTCTGCTTCAGGTAAACGGAAGATGTGTTATAATCCTCAACTCATCAATTGGTTTAAATTGACCAAGCGATCGTATATCTGATGAGTGACTTGATAAGGGATAAGAGCCACTTCAGAGGTATATTGAAAGCATATAGGGCCGGGCTAGCACTGGTGCAGTTATCCTGACTCCCCTTGTTAGTCTTTGTGGTTGGTGGTGCGGTCGGGCCCTGAATTAATATAACTTTTTTATGGAATGTACTTCTAATTTTTTACTCTCTATGGAGCAACAAATTATATGTGAGAAGAAATATTTTATCATTAAAAGAACAGTGGGCAATTTTGATAATGTTTCTCCTTTCTAAATTAATAAGAATTTTATTGCTACAGTTGGAAATGTCAAAAATGTTAGCAAGATGATATCTGGTAATCTCTTGATCGAAGTTTTATCAGTTGAACAGGCCGAAATCATTCCAAAACTGAAATGTCTTGGTAATATTGATGTTATAGTATCTGTCCATTCTAGGAAAAATTCTACACAGGGAGTGATTTCAGCTGACGATTTGTTCAATATTTCAGTGGAGGAAATTCTAAGTAATCTTGTTGACCAAAAAGTTAGTCATGTACAATGCATTACAGTTAGGAGAGAGGGCACAATTGTGAAAACTAAACACCTCATACTCACATTTGCAACTCCTACACTACTTTAGCCTATTAAAGCTGGTTACCTTATTTGTAGTGTTGATCATATATCACAAACCCTTTGCGTTGCTTTAAATGTCAACACTTCGGACATGGGAAACTACTACTAGGGGACCCTTAACTTAAGCTAGTTTTGCTTCCATTGGACATGACAGCAATACATGTAAATTACCAGAAAAATGTGTCAACTGCAGTGGTGAATACTCCTGTTACTCTTGGTTGTGCCCAACATGGATATTAGAAAAGAAAATAAGTGTAAAAATAAAACAAACCTTACCCCAAAACAAGGCATGCAGTGTGACCCCGTACCCCTAAACAAGATATTAGTTATTTACAAGCTTTCAAAAAAATTATGAAATCCCATAGTACCCGAACAGATTGCTTAAGTCTTTCAATTTCAAAATTATCCTCAAATATTTTTAATACAAATGTCACAGCCATTCTAAAGCATTTCTCAAAAGTCTTTTGCAAAATTAAAATCCCTAAGATCAAAAAATTTGAAGCATGCAAGAGAAAGGGCCCATAAGTCACCTTTCATAAGTAAAAGAACTATAACTTCTAAAAAGGGTTCAGTGAAGTTTGATCCTTCAGATGGTGAAACACTCCAAAGTGAAGATTCGTCCGAATCTCAGATGGCTTGTTCCGAGGCCAGAACATCTAGTTTTACTTAATGGAATCCTTCTTATCTTAGAACTGTAGAAGTCTTCGCATTCATATAAAAGATATCAAAACCATTATTAATATGTATATTCCAGTGTGTTTTACCATTCAGGAAACATTCTTGAAACCTCAGTGTTGTTCTAATTTACGTGGTTATAACTATGCGAGAAAAAATGTTACTCCTGATACCATTTCTGGAGGTGTATGCATCCTTGTGTCTTGTAGCTTCCCTAGTTCTGCCCAGCCCCTTAAGACATCACTATAAGCTGTTGCAGGGCACGTACATACAGCATCTCTCATTGGTAGCCTTTACTTGCTTCCCCACACTGTTGTCCATGAAAGTGATTTGAATAATCTATTGGATTTTTATATTGCTTAATGACTCTAATGAGCATAAGAGACTATTGAACAACAATTACAAACTGCGGTCAATAATCTTGCTGTTTGGTGTAATGATAATCGGCACACTTTATTACTTTCCAAAAGTAATTGTAACCATTTTTGCAGAAAAGCTGGGCTTCATCCTGATCCAGAAACTTAGATATCCCAATTATTCCTGTGGCTAATCAAGTATCATTTCTTGGGCTAGTGTTTGATAAAAAGTTGACTTTCCTACCACATATCTTAGATTTGCGTAAGAGGTGTAGAAGGTTGTCAAATATTCTCAAAGTACTCTCTTATACCTCTTAAGGTGCAGATCGTACCACATTACTCCATGTATATCACTCGGTTATTTTACCTTGAATTGATTATGGTAGTGCAATTTATGGACCAGCTAAAATAATATGTGTTATGCAAATTAGACCCTGTGCATAACTCAGCTTTGTGGATATGTTCTAGAACATATTCCTGACTTCCCCTATTCAGAGCCTTTATTTGATTTATAACCAATTACTTCTTGATCTAAGACATAAGCAATTATCTCAAAATTATTATTTAAAATATTATCAATATCACAACACCCTTTAAAATATATGATTGTCTGCTCCTCTTTAATGATGATTTATAATGCATGGCCACATATTACTGCTGTTCTATGAATGTACAAACTCATTTCTGTATTCACCCAAGTTCCCTGATTTACAAATCCAAATTACAGATTTTCTGAAAGTTTTTCCTTGGAACACCTCTATTGTTAATATAATCAATCCCATTGCTAGACAATCAGCTCCATCTCTTCTTACTTTGAAACAGACATTCTCATATATTCATTATAAATTTTTCTCCATTTCTGTTTACACTGATGGTTCAAAATTAAGTGGTCATGTTGGTTGAGGTATTGTTATTGGAAATACATTTTACAAATTTAGACTTCATACATCATGTTCTGTTTACACAGCCAAAGCTGTTGTATTTTTACATCCTCTAGAACTAATACAATAATTCTCATCCAAAATATTGTATCTATATAGATAACACAAGTGTGATCATGCCGTTAGACCATTTAAATAACAAATGTCATCCAGTTATTGTGGAAATATTAGATATTTTAAATATATATAAGAGTAAAGGATTGCGTATATTGTGTTTTGTAGTTATCAGGTTGGTATTGCTTGGTGTGAGCTTGCAGATACTGCTGCTAAAAATGCCACTGACCTTTTACGTTAAATATTAACATTTCTTGACATTAAACAATTGTCAAAGACTTTATTTCTTTCCCTTGGCAAAAAATTTGGGATTTGCTGACAAACAACAATTCATATTTTGTATTTCATCACATTCTTATATTTCTAGTTGTTCCTATGCAAAGAGTTGATGTAAAACTTACATGCCTTCACATTGGACAAACGCAGTTTACACACAAGCATTTATTCTTATCTCAAAGTGTTCAAGTTAGGACACCTGTAATGTACCATATACAATATATCACAGTTTAATTGTTTGTCCTAACTACAATGATTTACGCTTAATAATTTTAACTGCACAAATTTAATAAGATTTAATCGGTCTTAAACCACATAGAAATTTGTTTGCGTTTTTAATTGCAAAAGTTATTTAATACCCATTTTAATCTTTTACATAAACTTTTATTGAATTTCTAATACATTCCATCTTTTACATTTGACAAACCTTTTATTATTCAGTTTCTAGTTTTAAACATTGTACGGTGCAGAAATGTCCAGTATTGGACCTTGCACCAATAAACCACACACACACACAAAAAAAAAAAAAAAAAAAAAAAAAAAAAAAAAAAAAAAAAAAAAAAACCTTACTTAAAACAATAAGCTGAACGACAAAATATCAGAAAACATGATTTACCAGAATTTATGACCTGGCATATTAGAGAGAATAAATAAAATATTAAATGTAGTAGATTTTATTGTATCCACAAGAAATGTCATTTCAAAGCTGAGGAATTGACACTTGATTTCAAGTATTAAGAATGTTACACACCAAATTGAATAATGGGGTCTTCATGTAATTGCTACAAGTGAATGCATTTTTTTATTAACAAGTTATTGAAGTAGTTCATACAAAGATTCTTAGCTGCAAAAACAGTTTCTTTTGGAAGTAGGCTAAAAAGTCTGAAGAAGGTAGATAAACTGCTGAAAACTGGTTGTGAAGTAATTGGAATCAAGAATTGTTTATTGATGGGTTCCAAATCAATTTAGTGTGTGGCAAAATGAACAAAGTGCTTGAAATAATTCCATATTTGTTGAATCATTAATAAGTGAACTTATGTGGGCTGAAAACAGCATAGGTGAGCACATGTACCACTGTATATGTATGTGAACATTATATCAACTGCATCGTAAATTGGTCACTCAAAATATAAGTAGATTAGATATTAAAAGATCTCATGTCTTTGCTTATGTATTGTAGCCACTGATAATTCATTTCTTACATGCATGATACTTCCAGATCTCATTATGTTTGTCTTGTGTAAAGCATGTTTGCAGCTGAAACAATGTCCTTGAATATAAGAATATTAACCATTCAAAGGGATAATGTTTTAAATTTATATTTGGCATCACTTCCAAAACAAACAATTAAGTTATGTTATTTGCATAGAACCTAACTGCTCTACTGAAATATCTTTTATGTTTTCCCATTAGTTACATAAAAGATTTTTCTTAACAGAAAAAGTTGCTTTCAGTGCATTTAATGAAAAGTTTTTTTTTTATTTAATAAAGTAATTATATGTAATTTTAATCATTTAAAATGAAAATTATAGTGCTTATATAACTTACTTCTTTGTAGTTTCCTTATCTATAACAATGTCCTTAATCGTTTTGTCTTTAAGATTCATTTTTCTTAAAATATATCTTTTTATTTTCTTATAGGGCTTTAAAGCATACCTAAAAAATATTTACCTGATGAAAGACAAATCTGTTTTTGATGTGACAAAGATTGATATTAATTTGTATGCCAAGTAAGTTTACTTTAATTGTAGTTGATATTCTTTTTTAAATAAGTGAGATGAAAAACACCCTTTTAGACTAATTAAACTAAGCTAAAAATAATGATTATGTTACATAATAATATATTTAATTAAAATAATATATTTAATTTACTATAAACATTAAAAATATTTTGTGTTCAATGTGAAATAAATTATCAATGTAAAATAAAATATTTACTAAGTTTCAATGCAGTAACATAGTATATATTTGATTACATAATACTTCATGGGTATTATTAATAATTAACTCTTATGTGAAAGTTTATTGGAAGATATTTGTTTATTTAGAAACTTTTTGTACTTGTACTATTTTATATGTTTACTTTTTACAATGTTTGAAAGTAAATAGTATGTGTAAGCATTCCATGTATATCACACAAAATTATATATTTTTCTAGCTCTTTAGGTTTAGATTTTGTCCCAAGAATTCGTTTTCTTGAGAAACATCTAAAAGGTTACAAGCAGATGTCAGTGAAAGAATCATCATCTTTAGACGAGAGTCACAAAGACCTGAAACTGGACAAATCAGAAGATAAATCAAATATAATGAGTTCTACACATGCAAATGAAGAGGGTGAAAATGAATTCCTCCAAGATAAAACTATAATAAGAAATAATCTATTAAATTGTGATGGTTTAGATGATTCTGACGATGATTTATTGAGGTCAAAACAGCAAGATACAATCATTTCAGATGTAGATGAAGTAATTTCGTGTATTCCTTTTATTATAATTTGAAAAAAGCATTTCTTTTGTGATAAAATGTTCTAATTTTTATTTTAAGTGGCAGGATTTTTTTTTCTAATATAAGCACATTAAAATTCTTTGCTTTAAATTAATTTGTTTTTATACATTTTTGTCTCTAATTTGCAATCTAGGTTAATATTTATTTAGTGAACAATTCTGACAAGTTTCATAACAAAAAACATGCAAGAAAAATTATTCATTGCAATGCAATTATTATTAATATATACTGTGCAATTTTTTTATTTGTGCAAATTATTCAGATGGTGAATAACAAAATTCACTTTGAAAGAATTAAAATATTACACTTGAGTATATAACTATTTAATTCATACAATATTCTGTGTTTATTTTAGGAGTTGGTTTTCAGTTTTTCTGTGGTATTTATTAGAATACTTATTTGTGTTCATCTTATCTTTTTTGAATGTCAATCTTGATTTTTGATCCATATATGAAACATTTCTACATTTTGTGTAGGCTGTCCTAATTTTGGATACAGTGCTTATTCGAACGTCCTTTTAGGATATAACATAATGGTAATTTATAAAAAACTAAAATATCCAAATAATTTTCTCAGTGATGAGTATTTAATTGATACTTTTTATTTTATAATATTAGATTAGACTATATGAAAAGTTTCAATTACTACTAATTTCAAAATGAGTGTTTTGATTAATTTGTCTACAACATTTGTAGGTATGTTTTTTCTTCTCCCCAAGATTTTATTTTTATTATTTAATTAAAAATTCTTTAAAATATTCTATTCGTTGTCTGTAATGGTTTAAGGATTAATAATTTTAATGTTTTTAATAATTTTATTTTAATTTTAAACAAACAAATTTTCTATAAAAAATGTATTCCCAAATATATAAATATGAGTTTCATTTTTAATTAATTAATAGGAATTCTTGGCTCTGTAGTATTTATTTATCAAATGTTTTGAAAAGTATTGTCAATTAACTTTCTAAAAGAAAAAAAATGAACTTGTGAAATTACCAAAAACTTAAATAAGTTTTTAGATAAATAGTATGTAAAAAAGAAACTTAATGTATGTTTAATTCAAAAATTTAATTTATATTTTTTACATTTTTAGGAATCTGAGGACTCAAATAAAAAGAAGAAACCTATAACAAAAGCTGCATTAGTAAAAAGAGCATTGAAGAAAAAAACCAAAATTAATACTGTTGTCAAATTTGACGATGAAGGAAAAGTAAAATATATTTTGAATATCTTTCTTAGATCATTTATATAATTAAATTCCTACAATTTATGTTAATGAATTATTTTGATAATAATTTTATTGAAAAAATTCATTAACATAGATTATTGCAACATATTTGCTTTTATGTTTTGTTATTATTTTATGAAAGAAATAACCAGCAGTTAAAACTATTATTTAATGATAAGTAACTCTTCACTTCATGCTAGTTGTTCATTTAGTGGAAGAATTTAATTTTTCATTTTGTGATAAAACTGGGAGATAAATAAAACATTGTAAAATAATAAAGTATAAAACCTTAGTCATATACCTGATCGTTAAAAATAAAATATTCTGTCTTTTCTGTTTTGGTCTTTTCAGGACCATCATATTTGTATATAATTATAATAAAGAAGAATATGTAATGAGTTATAATTATGCAAAAAAATATTTTTCATATTGCGAGGATTGAGAAAGCATGTCCTCTATGTTATGCTCATTGGTATCTCTTTTTGAATCTAAAATCTATATGATTTTCTAATAAGCAAATTATATAATTTGCTTAGAAATATATAAAGGTTATAATTGCATTTAGGCACATTTTGAGTATATAGTCTCTATAATATTCTACAGATAAAATCTTTTTCCTGCTCCCTATTTATACTAACACTGAATGTTTTGGGTTTTGCACACATTCTAGTTGTTAGTTATGAACGCCTCTATTATTTGTAGGGAAAAAAAGTGGTTGGAGTACTCTACTCAATTTTAACCATTCACACAGTATTAACTTGTAATAAAGCTAAGCCTTTGCTGTCACTGAAATAATGTATGCACTTGATGCTTTCTTTTTTCATGTGAGTTGATAATCTATCTAAAGTCTATTTTTTATGCTTAAGAAGAATAACAGGTAATTTTTTAAGTTTATTGTAATTTATGAACCTCATGGATGCATTTTGTTATTTTCAGAACTTTTCCTGCTTGTGTTAGTTATTCATCAAATTGTGGAACTTACCTTTAAGTTCTTATATTATTTAATAAAAATGTTCTTTAAATAATGCAATTTGTCGCTGTAATAAGTTTTGAATACATTTTCTTAAATATTTTGTTGTAACATAATTCTGAATGCCATAGATATTTAAGCATTCCTGAACAGAGTTTATGTTCATTATATACATAACTTGCTCTATATTCTTATTTAATATCATGACTGAATCTCTTTGATTCTAAGAAATAAATTGTAATCTGTCGGGCATCTTTAGTATTTACTGAAAAACATTATAGGTAGCTTTATGCAAATTAAAATATTCATAGTAGTTTTTTTCAGTTCATATAATTGAAATGCAGTAGCTGGTTCCTTTAGAAATGAAAAATTTTTCCATTGAGAAACAAATATATTTTTTAATAAATGTATTTTGTAATATGAATTATTGATTAAAATCTTAACTTTTTAATCACTTGAACATTTATCTGAGATTATAGAGCAATCAATTTGTAATATCTGCTCTATTAATTTTTATTCAGTTTGCTTATTTTATTAAGACAATATTGAATTTAATTATTTCTAATACTTATAATTATATTAATTTATTTTTCATTGAATTTTATTTGCAATTGTTTTAAGCGTTTAAATAAATGTATTATAATTTTTCTAGGTACTTCGTAATGTTGGTGGTAAACTTGTACCTGATACTACTGCTGAATTAAAAAGAGAATTGTTAGAAGAAGATTATAACATTGAAAGAGCTAGACAGTTGCTTGAAAAAGAGAATGAACTGGACAAACAGTTATATAGAGAGAAGATAAAGTCAAGGCATAAGGTAAGAATTTTTCTTAAATTTATTCTAAAAATATTTGGTTTATTCCTTACTGATATTTTTGTTTTTCATTGAAATTTCAGAAAGAAAGATTGAAGGAAAAAGAAAAAAGGTGGTTGAAAAATCCAGGAAGTGCCCCTCCAACTTTAAAAGAATTAAATGAAGTTAGTATTTAAGAAATATTTTTATTCATTTTTAATTATTTGGTTTAAATTTATAACTTAAAATTGGCAAAGAAATTCTTTTTACTTTTTTATTATTTCTGTTTATTTATTTATTTAATTTTTTAGTAAAATAAAAAATCTACAGTAGAAGCAAATTTTCATAAGAGTTTTATTTAATTGCAAAATTATTAGTTTTAAAGTGAAGATTGATATTTCCATTGCCTAGTATCATTATATATAAATCCAGACAAAATAATGGCGTATAGATTTATAAGATAAAACACTTAAAAAAATTAATTTAATGCCTTGCAAAAACTAAATAGTACACTTCTGTAGTACACTTTTTGGAGAAACAAGAAGGTATATTATGCTTTATGGGTTATGTATTGATTTGAAATAAATAAATGCAAATTTCTATTTATAATTAATGAAAGATAAATAACAATTTAAGATATTTGGTTACTAATTTACGGAATAAACATCTAAGTGGCATTACATTATGACCACCTTGTCAGTAAGATGCAGGACCTACTATAGCTCTCAAAACTAACAGCACCCTATGTGTCATTGACTCCACAAATTTCTGATAGGTAGCCTGAGGTATTTGGTACCAAGTGATCATCAATTATCCTACAATTCCTGCATATTAAGAAGGGGTAATGTGACAACATGAGTGTGCTTTACCAGATAGGACCTCAGATGCTTTTTTTTTTTTTTGTTTTGTTTAATATCAAGTGAATTTGGAGGCCAAAACATAACTTGAATGTCACTGAAATACTCCTCAATTCAAACTTTGTTGATTTTCAGGACATGGTTACACCTTGTTGGTAAACATCATCCCCACCAGAATCCTTGATTTAAACACAAGCACTTATTCTTGGCTCAGAATGCTCCAATTTGTGAAACATGTAATGTACCATATACACTACATCACATTTTAATTGTTTGTCCTAACCTCAATGATTTATGTTTAGTATTTTAAAAGAACAAAATTTTAATTTTATCTGATTTAATTAGGATTAAACCACATAGAAATTTGCTTGCATTTTTATATGCAATTGGTTTTTTAAATTCTATTTAATTCATATCAATTTTAATCTTTTACATAAACTTTTATTAAATTTTTAATACCTTCCATTTTATAATTTTGACTAGCCATTTATAAGCGAGTTTCTAGTTTTAAACATTGTACTGTGCAAAAATATAGAGTATTGGACACTGCACCAGTAAACCACACAAAAACTAACTAACCCCCACTAGAAATACTATTAGCAGCAATGGGTGAACCTGGTTTTTAACAATGTTGATGCAGCACAGATATGCTTGGGATTGTTCTATGAGAATTATGGAAGCAAATATGCTCTTGAAAACACACATTACCTACACCATAATACCCCTGCCAATTGTTTGCCTCCATCCAATTGTACATCAGGGAGCAAGGGTTTTTATTTGGAAATAGGCATATTATCACATTCTTTTTTGTCGATATGATGAACCAGAAATTCACTGGAATATGTAATGTTCTTCTAATTTCTAGTTCTGGTAGTTCTTGGCCCATTGCAGGTGCAGCAAGTGATGGCATACTATGAGTGCAAGTATGTGTTTCGACTTCCTACTGTATAGGGACATACAGAGCAGTAAGTGTTGTACAATTGTTGAGAAACAGTGTTTGGGTTTTCAGTGTTGTTAAAGCTCTTTGCTCATGGCGAATAATGCTTAGCAATCTTTGCCCTCTTCTGAAATCAACACATACTTGACAACATATTACTGGCCAGTGACTTGTATTATTATCCATAATATACTCTTTCAATATGTGCTCATAACAACTTCACATGAACAGCCCACAAAATGTGCCATTTCTGATGTTTCTTGTCGCCAAGCCATAAATTTAATGATGTTTGATAAATCAATATGCTTTTCCCATTATGTCACTAATCATGCTAGTTTTTTAAAAAGACAGTGCATAGCCTCTCTTTATATACTCTAGCAACAACCACATATGAGCAGTGGCTAGGCCTGCCCATTGTTATAGTGAAGGACAGTTATATAATGGCTCTTCAGTGTATATCCATGTTTTTCTTTCAATCTTTTTATGATTTATTTTTCAGTTATTCATAATCATTTTTATTATATTGCTTTGTCCCACAAATCATTGCAATAATACATGCATAGTATTTAGTAATTATCAAAATCAATTCTGATAAATTAGTAGTTAATTTCTCGTAAGGTATGCCATTTGATATCAAAGAATGTAATGCTAAGCATAGTCATTTTTTCATCAAATTGTGAAAAGGTAACAGTGATGTTAAAATAATTAAATTTAGATGATGCAGAGGATTAAGAAGATATTTTCAGCAAAGGGGAGCATGACACTTTTTCGCAAGATTGGAATTTTTTTGTTGATAAATGAAATATTGTATGGTTTCATCAAGATTTGGACAGACATTTCATGATTGTTTTATTTCTCTAATTATCCTGCCTGGTTGCCTAATGGCCAGAATCATTTTACTATTTTGAGTGATTGACCTATCTCATTATACAAATTAGCTGATAATAAGTTTTGTGTCAGTAT
Organism: Latrodectus geometricus; assembly: GCA_026290005.1. NCBI lineage: Eukaryota > Metazoa > Arthropoda > Arachnida > Araneae > Theridiidae > Latrodectus > Latrodectus geometricus. Next base: position 16,668 of record JAPDSC010107100.1, read on the forward strand.
GTTAAATTTTTTGTTAATATCATTTAGGATTAAGACAAAATAGTATTATGCCTTGATTGATCTAAGTATCATTAAGTCTTTATAGGCCATTTTAAAGTAAAATGTTCTGGCAACTGTGATCAAGGTACTTCCGCAAGTTTTGGAGGGAAAAATGGGATAAGATTCCATGGGAATCCATGCCAGAACTCTATACATTCAATGAAGTTAACAAATCTATCTGCATATAGTAATCCTAAGCAATATTATTTTGGACTATATTTCTTCAAGCTATTTTTGCTCTCATCTATTTTTTGTCATTATACTGCTAATGATATTAATATTTAGATATTTCATGCAGTATTATTTGAATGTATCAACATTGTATACAAATTATGTAGTTTGAGGTTTATTATTTATGTCTCATGAGTTATGAAATAAAATCTCAAAGCTGGCACCATCTATTCTAAATGTTTGCATTCCTTTAAAAAATTGTTTAATTATCAAATAGTTATTAATTATAAATGAATGCATTCATATTTAACTGTTTGAAAAATAAAATTGTTATCATTCATTGTTATACAGCTTAATATATATTTTTTAAATTTGATTAACTAGACATAATCTATATGTGTATTAAATATTTATACAACATTCTTCATGACTAATTTCTATTTTAATATTTTGACATAATTTATCTTTAGCAAGAGGATTCTGGTAATGAAAATGATGATTCCGTTGATGAAATTGATGCAAACAATATGTCTTTATCTGAAAGTGATGCAGATGATGTCGAATTACATTTGGACAATAAGGAAAGTTCAGATAATGATATACAACATAGATTAAGCTCAAATGAAGCAATCAATGATAGCTCAGATGAATCTGAAATTTCTGATCAAGATGCGACTAGAAATGCTTTATCCTACAAAACTAGTTATAGGAATGAAGTCACAAGTGAAGAAGAAAATAATTCTGATGAAATTTCTCAATCTACTGGGTAAGAAATTAGAAAATTTGTTTATTTATATATCTTATATTGTACTAAACTATTGGGTTGTTCGGAAAGTCATTTCGTTTCTCACACTTAATCAGGTTTTTGCTAGTGAAAACCAACCATTTTATGAGTATGAAATCGTGCTATGACCAGGAAGATGGTAAAAGACTTGGACTAGAATTGGCAATATACAATTCAATGAAATATTTATTCGCTATATGTTTTTCAATCTCATAGAAAACAAAATAACTTTCCGAACAACCCAATAGTATAATTACATTAGCCCTACAACAACTGACAAAATTTAAAACAACCTGGAAAAATTTTTTTTATAGTTAAGTACTATTCAATTTTCTATTAATCAATCAGCTCTTTAAATAAATTGTGATACATTAGTTTGTAACAAAAATATTTAAAGTTTATAGAATTATTCAATTTATATTTGTTTGAAAATTTAGTTACAATTAAAATGTTTTTTTGCTTTAAAACGAACAATAGTTTATAAACTATCTAATGGCAATTTCCAAAGATAAATATTTGTATTTAGTAAAAATAATAATGTTCTCAAAAAAATTGTCTATAATTAAATTAATTTTAGTTATTGAGACAATATAAAGAATTTTTTAAAGAGATTATAAATAATAAAAGACATGTTTCCAAAAGAAAGAAAAGTGCAAGTTGTTGTGTAAAAAGTATTTTTCTAGAGATTGGTGGAAGTATATGTTGTCTCAATTATCAAAATAAGTATAGAACTGCAATAACAAAGCAATTTATTACTGAAAAAAGATACATGAAGTATGCAAAGTTTATTTATAATATGCATTATTCATAAAAGTTTCAGTATTTATAATTATTCTAAACTATAAAGATATACAGAAATTTAAATTTCTCTCAATTGTTTATGTTATGACTAATTCTTCTCATTCCCATCATTAAAGGTGATATTACAACAATTTTGTCCTGATCTTCTAAGTGTAGAGTTCTTTCATGATGAAATATAGTCATACCTTTATCATTGTATTTCTTGAAAATAATTAGTCTCAAATTGATGACATTTCTTTGCCTCTGTAACTATCTTTTAAAAGTAGTTGTTTTGGCTTGAACTTCTAAAAAGGTTCTTTCAAAGACCTCTGTTAGATTTTCAGCTGAACTATGAAAGAATAAAAGAAATCTCATTTATAATCTGACAAAGCATATGGTGCTTACAAAATAAAAATATATAAATATAATAAATTATCAGTCGTTTTAAACTAGTAAACAAATTCTAAAATAGCTTTACAAAATTTAGCCATATGAGGCTTGAAATATTACATTCAACTGCATTGGGATGAATAAAAATAGAGTCTAAGGAGCAAAAAGAAAAAAACTTATTATTTTAGTGCTAATATATTTTAAAAGCCTATTCTTTGATTTCAAAATATTATTATAACTTAAACTTACCTATCTTCAAGTTTTTTTTATCCATTTGAAATTTCACTATTTTATTTATATTTATACTACTTTAAGATAGAGAAATTTCAATATGTATTAATTCATTTTTTATTGCTGGGGTTCTCATGATTACAAAAGAAAAATATATTTTTAGAACAAGTCATTTTGTTAAAGTAATTTGGCAATTTTTTTTAATACATTAGAACTAAATTATATATTTTATTTTTCAAAAATTAGATTTGACAAGAAAATGCACTCAATAACTGACCCAAAATAGTTTATAGCAAAGTCCTTTTAAAGTAATTATTGTTTATGTACCTTTTTAAAAATTTGTTTAAATAAATCTTTCTCTCTCTTTTTTTTAATCCTTTTTAAGACTTGGCATAATTGCCATTAGTCTGAGATGGGCAAGTTCAATAGAGTTCTGAAAGACAACAAGGTTTAATTGCATTACATCCTTTATTTAGACTACAGCTGTTAGTTACAACTTAATGTGAAATCAAGAATCACATAATTGCCAAGGATTAGTTAAATGGTTAACATTTCTTAGGAAAATTTTATCATTGACACTGGTGTTAGAACTTTTTTATTAATTACTAGATTTTGATTCCAAATAACTAAAAAAATGTGCTGTAATTATAAAAATCTAACTATTATACATAAATATTAATAAGTTATAAAAATATTTCTTTTTCATTAGGAGAAAAAGGAAAAAACTCACGAAGGTGAAAAAGAATAAGAAATTATGTATACAACAAGGAGAAAAGAAAACTAAAACAGAACGCACAATAGAAGATGATGAACAGCTTGCTCTTCATTTTTTGAGCAATTTTCAATAAAAAATATATATGTATGTTTAATTTATTTTGTAAAATTTATTATACCAATTAAATTTTATTTTATGAAATTATTTTTTTCGTTTTTCATTTGCTTATGTGCATCACTGTCTTTACAACCCTTTTGAGTAAGCACTATTTTATAATTTACTTCATTTTTACAACCAATTTTATCTCAAACTTGAAATTACTTTTATTCATTTCAAAATCAAATTACTGCAAACTGAATTAGTACTGAAGTAAGGGCCTGGTTGGTTTTTATTACTGGAAAATAGTTTGAATCCTGGCTTACACGAAGAACCATCGTGTTCATTGATAGCGACTGGAGCACGTAAAATATGCTGTGGTTGCAATGTCCTCCATGTTTCAATTACAAATTAATACTTCTGAGAATATTAGTTGCCAGACTTGGGTCTTCTCTTGCCTCCTGTTTCCAAATTGGAAGACCCAGATGGTGCTGTCATCTATGAGCTAAGTTGTACTTCCACACTCATTTGGGTTACTCTGTTTAAAAAAAAAAAAAAAAAAACTACGCTCTTGCAATTTCATTGAAATTCATTGTCCATGATGAGCTGTCTTTTCTTTGCCTATTGTCATAAGTAACAATAACAGTACTGAAATTAGTGTAAAAGACAGTAACACAATCTTTAAGATATTCAATTCTGTGTAATGAACTTAATGGTGAAATTTTTTCATAGCAAATGTTCATAGAATAAAACATATTTTCATAATAAAAGACATGGCTCTACATTATGTACCCGAAACTGTGGCTTATAGTTTATAGGTATGATTCGTAAATTAGTGCAACTTGAACATGTTTTTGTAGTGGTTTAGATTGAATTTTAAGTGTAGATCCTAGTTGAATAAGCTCACATAAGCATAGGATTAGAATTGGACAAAAAGCAAACCAAAGATGAATTATTTATATTCTTCTATTACATCAATTCAGATGCATAAGAATTCAACAAAACTATATCTACTCAGAAATATAAAAAAAAATCTTCATATTTAAAATCATAATTATTATTAAGAATGATTTAATCAATTCTAAACTATTTTTGATATATTGTATTCTAAATTACTTTCTGTTCATCAGTGATATACTTTTTATAATGGTATTCAAACTTGATATATCCAAAATAAAACCCACAAACTGATTAACATTTTTAAGACCAATTTCCTTATGTATCATTTTTCCATAAAAGAAATTTTCTAAAAACAAAATTCTTATTTTCAATATTGAAGAGGAAATTATTTTCTAATTTTTATTAACTATTTGCTTCAAGCAATCTATCTACAAAATAAACAGTACATTTAATAAAATCATTGTCATTTAATTAATAAAGCAAACATGACATAGCAGGAAAAAAATAAAAACTAATACTTTTTATTTTGGAGATATAAAAGAAAATTAAAGAATACAAAAATTCAAATTGTTTTAATGCAGATAAATTTATTTCATATCAATATATTCTATAGAAATATATGCATTAACTTGATATCAATCAATGTATTTAATATCCTAATATTAAATTTGAAGATATTCTATGATTTCTTGATCAAAGAATACAAAATCTATTGTACAAAGGAAAAGTCTATATAGGACAGTTAAAATAATAAATAATAGAATTTTTGAGAAATGTAAGAGAATTAGTTACTTTATTAATAATATTGTTAAAGAAATAAGATTGACTAATACCTGAACTTAATCTTTTATTTATTTTTTAAATGTAGGGTATTCATATTTGAATCTATGAATTTAATTTCTTTTCCAAAAATTCTGGGAATTTTGTGAGATATTACCCTGAAGAACACAAATTCAAATAATCATCATTAATAGTTTTTTGAATAAATTGTTTACTTTTCTTGGATTTGTATTTTTTATAAATCTTAAGAATTTTACAGACCAAAATTAGAACTGCTAATGCCAATGGATAATTAATTATTAAACTAGAAGTTATTACTTTCATTTCCAATAGGCATTTGCAAATAAATATCTTTTATTTCCATAAAATTTGTAAATGCAATTATGTGAACCATAAAAAATATGCTCTGCATTTCAATGCATTGATTCATATAGCATGTACTTAAAATACATTGAACACTTAAATCACAAATTTCAAACTTTGGACGGAATTTATTGGATAGTTTGGTATATTTTAAGTATCTGAGCAAGCAGCAATTTTTGTAACATTAATTTACAAGTGTAATTTAACAGCAACAAAATTTTTACAGTTTACAGTTATGATTTCAGTGACAAATAAATGATATCAAGTTATCCATTATATAATCATTATTAATTGATAATACAAATCTACATTTGCAATATTTTCTATTCTAAATAATTTTTAAGCCCATCTAATTCTGTTCTCTTATGGTATCATAAAAGACGTTTTAATTAATCTTATGACCATATTGTAATTTTAGTCAATACTTGATAACACATATATGGGACTTACCTTATTTTTTATTTTTTGACCACTAACAAGCGTTTTTAAAAAAGATATTTGATAGTTAACTTTAAAGTTTTGATTATTACATTAGTTCAAAGGGTGGGATAAGTAAGTATTGGTCAAATGTTGGAGAAAAGAAAAATGAATATACTGTTCACTAATCAAAGATCATAAATGTGCTCATTTAACTGTCAGCTCAGTAAACAAATTACACTTTTGCCTAAAAAACATATTTTTTGAGTATGCATATTATGTATTTTCATTAAATATATTATTTGCATTAACAAAAATGGAAAATGCTATTAATCTTTTATATATATTTATTTATACTATCTTGTCATTTTTTTTTAAAATCTACATAATAAAATATATTCAAACAATCAAAATTTGTACACTAATGCTCTAAAAGTATTAGAATATCTTTGTGAGATAATGCTCATAGCCAGTACATCTCCCTTATGGGAAGTCTTGGTAAAGCTTTTTAAATTAATTTGACAAAGGTCAAACAATTTAAAAAGC
>JAPDSC010107100.1:42879-61041 GCA_026290005.1 Latrodectus geometricus
TATCCTGTTTTGCGATGAGGTGGATCTAGATCTTTTCATAAGAAATGATTTTTTTTCTGTACAATCTATTATATTTTTAATCATTCTGTGCATTTTTTTTTATGTGACACCCATATTATCAGCAGTACATATTATAGACTATACGCCAAAAAAATTGGCTCTAAATATGCAACGCTTTTTTTCCCTTTTACTCGAAAAAATGTTGTGTTAATAATACGCAGTTGCGAATTATATACATGAAAATACAGTGTATTATTTGAATACAATAAGTGCTTAAATAATAATTACGAAATGGATAAATAAATTTTAATTAAATAAAAAATATTTAAATGGTATAATATTTATAAAAATAAATGATATGTAAATAATATGAAATATTTGGTTAATGTTAAATGATATGAAATATTTGGTTATATTAAATATATTATAAACAATTAATATGAAATTGCTTAAAAAATTTTTAAATTGTTTAATAAATTTTGCTATTTTACTTTCAGACTTATAATCCTCTTTATTTGAATTACAGTAATTTATAACATTTTTATCTTGTAATGTTCTTTAACATCAAGATGGTTCTGCATTTGTCATCAAGCCATTTATTGATCGCCATTCTTTCCTGTGCAGTACTGTATCAGCAGTCTCCAGAATTGTGTCTTTAATAAATCCCCACTCAGTTTTAGTATAATATTTGCACTAAACTTAGAAATACCTTCCTCTATCTTAGACATAACTTTTGTGTCATTGAATTGTCCTTTTGTTTTTAAATAGAAAATTAGTATTTGGCTTTTTTGAGAGTAATGTACTCTTGATAATTTATAATGAAATTAAGGAACTATAAGAAAAAATATCAGAATCACAATTAGCTTCTCTAAAAACTAAAACATCAAGAATAAAAGTACCTCTCCTTTTTGAAATTGAAATATGATTAATTTGATTACAATTCTTTATTCCAGGAATCCACTGCATTCTTATGTGAATATTTTTATGTGGGAAGTGCATAATTATTACTTTTAAATTGACAATACAAGTAATGTTTTATTTTAATTAATCAAATACTAGTATTTTGTCTTAACATTTAATAGAATTCAGTAAAGATGGAATTTAATATTAGGCAATTGCCCTATATCAGTTAATAATTACACAATCTAATATAAAATCTAATATAAATCCACAATCTAATATAAATGAACACTTATTATATGTTTTTAATTAATTTAGTAACATGTAGTAAAGAAATCTTATATGATGTTCTTGGCAAAAAATAACTATGTAATCATAGAGTGGAGAATGGAATAAAATTTATCTTATGACTATTGGTTTAAATCCTCTTTAAACTTTAGGCCCCATCTAATATGCCCTTATTTGTAGAAGAAACCTCTAGGTAACAAACTAAAATCAAATCATACATTTTATGTTAAACATTTTTAACAAATTGTAAAAAAAATGTAACTTTTCAAAATTGTAATTTTTCTCAAAAACTAAGAACAATTTTTCATTAGAAGCCATGTTATGCAAAAATTAGTATCTGAGTAATATTTTTGATGACAATCATTTTTAATGTATTTGAGGAGATAATGAATAATGACCAATAGAATAGCTATAATTATACAAAACAAACATGACAGAAGAAAATATTTAAAAACTTGTAAGACAAATTATGCATATTTATATAATACTTGTCCTATATATATATATATATATATATATATATATATATATATATATATATATATATACTCATCAACCCAGTCGTCAAACACTTTCATCTTTACGCTTTCATTGTTACTATATATTATGGTGTTGTTCTATGAAATAGCATTTTTATAACTCTATATGTATTGTAATGAATTTAATTTTGTTTCAGTGCATCTTAAAACATAACTTAACATGATAAGAATGTATATTCTACATTTTTCTGGTGACCAGTAAAATTTTCTCATGAACCACCATTTGTGACCACTGTCATATAGGACTTATAATTGAATAAACCCATATTATCCCACAATCTAATATAGAAAACAGAATTGTAGTGGACCTTTTTTCCAGTAATAATAGTCTTTGTCATATCTTCTTAAAATGCAATTGTCTGTAATTTCATCCAAAGTTTGTATATTAATTGCTTCATACAAATCTAAAGAGGAAATTTTATTTCACATTAATATATTTTTATATGTAGTAAAATCTAGTGCTACTTATAACTTTCAAAACTTTAACATCTTACAGCTGATTTTCATTAAGAAAATCAAGGAGATTTCAAAAAAATTCAATGATTGTATCTTACAATTTATGTTTTAATTCCATATATTTTTTTTTATAAAAATTGATAATAGGTATTAATTTGAGTAAAAATATCAATTGTTAATTTAATGTAATAGAAAAGTCTTGGATTAACCCTTTCTCATAATTAAGCTTGTATTGTGAAACCAATGAGTCCTAGCATATTTATCTCCATATAGAGTTATTGCATTGATATAGTGTGAAGTTAAAAAAAGAAGATAAGCTGACCTATTCGTGTAGTCATAGCTAAAGCTTACTACACATTTGTCTATTTCTATATATTACAATGCATTCTTAATTGTCTCAATAACTAATGTGTGTTCTCTAGAATGACATAAATGCGCACAATATTTTTTATATATTAATTTTTAATATATAAATTGCATATATGTGTTATAAAAAAGGGTATGAATCTTATAAATTTTAGTACATTTTTTTTTAGCTAAAGACTTGCTTAATTTACTAAAACTAATCAATTATTTATTTAGGAGCCATATATTTTTTATAAATAATTTGTACATTTAAATTAGTCAATTTTTAATAGTTTTAATTGATTAATAATGAAATAATATTTTTTAAATTTTAGACATGTCCATTGTTACTTCGAGTATTTTTGAATAAAGGAAGACATCATTCACTGAATGAATTCTCCAGAGGAAATGTTCCTCCTAATGAACTTCAGATTTACACTTGGTAAGCATAATTGAATATTGTGTTAAAAATAAATGCTTATTAAAACTCTTTCACAATGATTTGCCATTATGCAAGGATGTGACAGTGTAAAAGTAAAAAATTAATCCTACAGATCAAGGATAGTTTTTTTTTTTTTTTTTTTTTTTTTCCTTTTGCTACAAGGGTGTGAAAATCTTTAAAGAATTTAAGACTTAATGATTGTTATAGTTTTTTTCCCTCCATAAGTTAGATTTAGTGACAAAATCTAACTTATAGAGGGGAGGGGGAACCATAAAAATCTTTAAGTTGAATTGTAATTTTTGGTATCATGTGGAATGATAACATATTATGTTTTATAAATTGGAATGGCATAGCTTTTAATATTTTATTTTAAAGTGTTAAGTAACAAAGTATGTTGATGAACTTAAGAAAGGATAAATACTTGAACAAATAGTAAAGTTTAAAGTTAAGATTGATGTGTGGAAAATATCAAAGTACAAGTGAGAGGCAAAAGCTTGAAATGTATTTTGCTGTGTTTGTGTCTCAGAATCTGTAGAAAAATCATTTCTTTTTAATCACTTAAAAAATATAATCCTTGCTTACTTCTACATGAATAATTTGTTAATTAATTAAGAGTTGATATTAATTTTCTGATAAATAATGCTTTCTTCTTTAATACTTTGATATCTAGGCTATCTAGATATATAAATAAACAAGAAAACATCCTTTGTTTATTTCAAAATAAGTTAAATTATAACAAAATTGACAAGAAAAACTAAAAAAAAATTTCGAACAATTGATTATTATAATAAATGCATTTTCTTTATATCCTTATAAATAATATTTATTAATTCCTCATTAATAATATTATGAAATTAATATCATATTATTTTTGTTAGGATTATAACAATTGTCATTTAAAATTATATCTACTAAATTTGGAATATTTCTATTACTGTATTGTTTTGTTTTGTATTTTGTGTATATGTATTTTTTAGTATTAAGAATGTAAGGGTTAAAAATTATTCTAATATTTAAGTTGCAATTTGCTTAGAGTAAAGTTTCTTTCATTTAATATTTAGATTTATTTATTATTTTGTTAAAAACTTACTTAAATTGTACTAAAATCTTTGTCTTTTATGATGGTTGAAATAATTTCATGATATTTTAAACCAGTTTTTAATACATTTTCTGACTTTTTGGACTTGCTTAACTATGAAAAAATAAAAATATTTTAGTTAGAAAATGCTGAGAATATCCAGTTTTGCACCAATTTCTGTTTATAGAATGAAATAATATTAAAAAAAAACATGTGAAATATTAAAAAATAATATGTGAAAAAAATATTCCTTTTATTAATTTTATAAAGAACAATTCTTTTTTTATTGGAAAAGTAATTCTGTTACAATGATCAGCTTATTTTAAAATTTCTGTTAATAATTTTCCAGAAATCTTTCTTTTTTTCAACATGTGCCAAAAATGCCTAATCAAAAACTTTCTACTGGCCTAGGAAATTTCCTAAAATTTGCATAACTGAAACAAATTATTCTGTTCATATCATTTTCTGACTTGCCAGTTTGACTGGCACACGACAACAACAACAACAACTTATTTTAACTTGTTACAGAGCATTTTTCTTATCCTTATTGGTATAAATGGTTTTTTAAATATTAATATTTTGCTTGTTTAAATTTGTTGATAAAGTACATTTATAAATGTATGTAAGAATTGAAAAGATTTTAAAATATTAATTTTTAATAAAATTTAAACGGAGAAGATATAAGAGAATTACAAGAAATGCAAGTAAAGTTATTTTCCTTTTCTATTAAAATTTTTTTATATAATTAAATTGTGTTGAAAACATTAAAATTGCAATATGCGTTTATTAAATTTAAAAATCCATTGAGTATGTGTTTTTTGTAAAAATTTTCAGTGGTTTTCTCTATTATTCCTTCTTACAAATGTGTATATGGTTATTTGATACTTATATGAAGCTGTTAAGTGAGAACAGACAAAGTTTGATATAACAGCACTCAGCAGTCCAGAGCAAAAGATTCTTATAATGAGTGGTCATTGGATATAGTTAAAAAATATGCACATAACACACACACCTTTTTTTTATTTATAAGTTTAAAAGAAAAATATATATATATTTATATATATTTGAAGATATTTGAATTAAACATGTTCTTTTTGTCAAAAATTATCATATTTTCCTGCATATAATGTGCATCAGTTTATTATCCACTTGACCTTTTTTCCTGTAAAAGAAAAAACAACAGCTTATAATCCGCTCAATTTTCTCCATCGAATAGTCTAAAATATGTACTGCTAATAATATGGGTGTCACATAAAATAAAAAAATGCACAGTATGATTAAAAATATAATAAAGTGTAGAGAAAAAAAAAAAGCATTTATTATGGAAAAGATCTGTCTTGATTTACTTCATCGCAAAGTGTGATAAACTTGAGATGAAAGCACAAGATCAATAATTTTGAGAAGATCCAAAACTTGTCGATAAAACTCATCGATATTTAGCTTCTCATAACTTTTAAAACAATGTTAGATATATTTTTAAAAAAAATATCTTTGCTTCATTAATATTTAAATGAAAAAGAAATCAATTATTTACAAACTCGTATTTTATACAGTTTTCTTTTATACTTTATTTTTCACTTCACATTAATTATGTTAATGTGAAACTTGAAAAAGGCTTGAAAAGGTTGCCTTTTTTTTATTTGCTTTCACTATAGCTTTTAATTTAAAATCTGCTGTCTAGCTTAAAAGTTTTCGCTTCCATATGACAATATACAAATTTGAATATTTTCAAAATGGAACGGTTCACATCAAGACAAGTTGTGAAATGATGTTAGCAGAATGCAATTGTAATATGTTTACAAGGAACTGAATTCGTTCTTAAACGTAACTGGACAAAACTGATTATAGCTTATATAACTTAGGTCTATCGTAGGTATCACCTGTTATTTATTTTATGAAACCTAAACAGTATTTCTTTCAAAACTTTCTTCTAAGCTTTTCTGGTGGAGATTGTTTTTTTTTTTTTTTATCACATTATCCGCAGTAGCTAATAATACTCAACGAAATCCGGAAAACTTTTTTAACACTTAATCCACAAATTATGTACAGGGAAATACGGCAATTCAAAAACATATTTTAATGTAAAATATGAGAAAAAAGCTGTATTTACAAAACATTTGTTTTCCAAAGTAAAATTCTGAAATGGTTGCTTGTTTTTTCTGCATAATTGATTTTTGTAAAACTTAATTTTCAATTTCATTTAAAGATGATGAATAACATTCTATATTTTCTTGTCTTTCAAAAAACATTTTAAAGTTTCAACTACATTTTATGTTAGGAAGTGTCAAGTCTTCATTTTTGTCCATGTCGATACAATTTTTTGTGAACAATAACAGAAAATCAGTTAGTTTTTGGTCAAAATTTTAATGCATATTAGGTCATAATCAATTGCAGCATATTCACCAAAGCTTAAGTTTCACCAAACTTCATTTTCTAAAAGTTTTTTAAGTTCTAAAAGTTATTCTCTTTATTGAAATTTTACTCTTCAATTATTTCAGCAGTAGATGCCATTTCTAATTTCATTATGAAACCTGGATTGTGGAAGTAATTCTTAGTGCTATTTTATGTCACGCCATTGTTAGTATTTCATTAGATGTTGTTTTAAGAAGTACACTGCCATAAGAATATGTATGTAATCTTCCACTCTATCCATTTCAGAAACAATTCTTTACAAAAGCAATTTTTTGTGATTATATTTGTAGCTCATAATGTTCCTTGATCTAGAAACTAAAACATCAAAATATTGTTGGGTAAAAAAAGTGTGTCATAAAGTTACAAATTATTAGGGCAATTTTTCTGTATTGAATTATCATTGTCTTTTCAAGTTCCTCAAAAATGGTAGATGTCATCCCATGAAGAATTTTTTATAGGAAACTGGTAAAATTTTGATACTTTTAAAACACCTCTGCTTTTTAAATTTGCCATTTGCTGAGGAGGGAAGTAATGCCAGATACATTTATACTTAGAAGAACCATAAGTTCCTTCACTTGCAGTGTCTCGTTTGGAAATAATATGTTTCATCCTATAAAATAGTCCAATCTCATCTACATTAAAAATTTTATCTGGGGAATAGTTTTTCCTAATATATTTAGATTTTTCTTTCCCTTTCTATACTGTTTCTTTGTTGGCAGCAGGCATCAATTTTCTCATGAAGTGTCCAGTATTATCTTAAAATTTTTCACCTGACACTTCAAATGCAATTTCGTCTGTGTTCATTTTTAAACCAAAACATAATATGTGGATTCAAATAAATTTTCTTCTATTGGAGCACATTTTGATGACATTTTTAACCATTCATATAATCCAGCTTCTGAAATTTTCCATCATTAGATCTATATCTAGATGGTTTAACACAAAATTCTTCTTCCAAAATCAAATCATAGAAGTTAGTTATGCCAAGTAATTTTTATTGTGATCCTAGCCACAAAAATGTTCTTAATTCTAAAGGAAATGTGCTGAGTGCAGTTTGTTGTGTTATTTATAGAAGTACAAAAGATACTGATATTCTATTTTGATAATGATTTTAAAATTATTTTCATAAAAGCTAAATCTACTTTATCAGATGTTATAGCCATTTTCTTTGATTAAGAATAAGAAGCTATACAATTCTTGATGGTTGTATGCAAGGTTCTTCCATTTCTTTGGCCGCGTGAAAACGTTTCCATTCACTAAGACCAAAAGAGCTTTTTACCACCACAAAAATATTTCTTCATTTTTTTCAATTAAAGTATAGCTTTGAAATTATAAGGGGGGATCTACTTTTCAAAATTATGTATAATATAAATATAAGAAAGAGGTGTTCTTGTCGTATTTATTCTTGCTAAATTTAACTTTTCAAATCATTATTTCTATGAAAAAATTAATTTTTGTGTTTTGATTTTCAATGTGTTTAATAAAATGCCTGTTAATAAAAGAAAAATTCTAGTTCCTTTTTGTCCAAGAAATAATGAAATTATATTTTATAATTATTTATATTTTTTAAATATCTTCAAACTAAAATTACCTAATTTTTTAAAGAATGCTATGTTTAATACTAATTTAGAAATACAAATATGAAATTCAAATACCTATAACTGAATAAGTAAAATCAATATATTTGAGTGAAAAATTAATAATTCCCTTCATACATGAATTTATGTATTTTCTTTTGTACATCCAATTAAACTTTTACTATTTAAATTAATATTAAATTTAAATACTTATATTTTGGTACATTTTAACAATTTTATTATTAATATTTCAAATAAAAATTCCTTTTAGTTATTATTTTATTAGATGTAGGAGAAAATATTTTTCTGTTTTATTATTGCTATAGCTTAATTATGATAATCATTTGAGAAATTTTGTTCACTTAGTAACAAATGAAATATTTCTAACATTTGTATACCATTTTTAATTAGTTTAAAATTAATTTATATACACTAAAATAAATTCAATGGTTTTGTAGGTTAGATGCCACCTTGAAAGAATTGACTAGTTTAGTGAAGGAAGTAAATCCTGACTCAAGACGGAAAGGCACACAGTTTGATTTTGCACTGGTTTTCCCTGAGCACAGAGGACCAAACTACAGAATGAGAGAAATTGGAAGAACTTGTTCTGGCGAAAAAACTCCAGATGATGGTAAAACACTTTCTGCTTGCCGTTTTCAAATTGGTGATTATTTAGATATTGCCATTTCTTCTCCTCCATATCGTGATCGACAATCTTCTCGAAGAGTAAGAATTTAGAACAAGATGTGTTGTGATTGTTTGAAATGAGGACTCTGTCATTTTATAATGACTGCTCTTGATAGATGGAAGAATTTGGTATACCTTGGATTTATACTCTGTAAATATTTGCTGAAACCATATAATAAACTTTATATAAAATACTTGAATTTTATCATTTTCATTTGTTATATTTTATTACTAAAGAATAGCTTTGTTTTGATGAAGTGAATTCATTCTTTTCATATAATTTTTTAAAATATGTTAATCCAAAAGTTAATGCAATTTTTAAATTGAAACATTTTATATTTGGTTTTTTCACAGAGACCACGGAAGTTATATATAATCCAAAATTATTAAATGATATTGTTCCGATGTTACCAATGGTCTGACAGTGTCAAACCATCGGAGCTAAGTAACAACAACAACATTTATAGATTTTTTTCTAATTAAGAATTTGTTTGATCAAATGCTTATTGCTGAGTTAGTGAAAGATTTGTGAGAATTTATTAAAAAGTAAAATTCTGTCAAAATAAACATTATTTTTTTAAATGAAGTGAATTTAAATTACTTATATATTTTGCCACCAAAATAATTAAGGTAATTGAAAAGTTTTTAAATATAATTGACAGAATCGTTAATTTTTTTTTTTTAATTCTCAGTTGCAGTGGATTTAGTGCATAGCAAATTATAAATTATTTTTTCTATTAAAAGTTGTAAATTATAAATTATTTTTTCTTTGCTGTCCAGTATTTTAAATTAATAGTTTTTGTGAAGAAATGCATTATTAAAATGTTTTAATTTTGATTAATGAATGGAAAACAATTAAATTATTAATTGTGAAGCTTTAAAATTTTATGTATTAAGTGAAGAATATTTATGATAAAGAATAAATAAATGTTAAATAGAAATGTCTTATTTTGTGAAAATTACTTACATATTAAAACAAATCAACAAAATTTAAGAAAGATGCATTTTTATTTATTTTTTATACTTATTGAATTCGCATCCTTTTGTTTAAATTTCTTGAAGTTATTTCAACGGAAAAAAAAATAATAAATTACTAATGCTTTAGGCCTAAATGTTTGTTCTAAATTATTCATTAAATTCAAAAAAATCTTCTTCAAATATATATTAAAAATAGTAATTCTCTATAATAAAACAATAAAGGTAGACATGCTTATATCATTAATGGTGCAGCTTGTCCTTTTTGGACCTTACACCACAAAACCACACCAACCAACCATATATGATTAAATTCAATTTATTTTCTAATAGTGTTTGGCAATCTTGCTATTAGGTCTGAGAAATGGATCAGGAATTTCTCACTTGTAAATTTGGCAAAGTCTTCGGTTTTCTTTTTTGCGAAATAAAAGCAGCTATAACTCTCAATTTGTTTTTATGTTTTTGTTGATTAAATTCTATTACTCTGTTAAAGCATATTGTTCTATTTGTAATAGAGTGTAAAGTATAACATTTATCACTCTTACATAGTGACAAATATAACAACATAATGCTTGTAACTGATTAGTCACAAACATTATTGATTTATTTTACATATTAAATGTGTGTTGTAAGTTTTGCTTTGATGCATATCTTTTATTTAAAGAAGAATTAAAATTTAATTTTTGAAGGTATTACTTAAAATCATTAAATTAGAGTTAACAACCTTTAACCCTTTGCATGGTTTTTCTTTTTTGGTGAAATAAATGAAGGTGATATAATTCATGTTCAAAATATAAGGAAAAATGGTTAAAAAAAATCTTTGTATATATTTATAGCATGAATTTAGAAAAAACAATATGATGGAAATTTTCATCATGCAAAGTTAGATCATTAGAGTTTAGTACTAAATAGAAATAAAAGAGGAAAATAACAGAAACACATGTTACAAACCTTTCTTCCACTCATTTTCACTTTTTTAGCAATAGGAGCTCAAATATAATAAAACAAAATCATTCATTTATTGCAACTACAACCAACAGCGGAATGACAATTTCAAGTTCGTTTCACTGGTAGTGACAGTTGATTATTTTTGACAGCTATGTTTCTTTTTATGCAATTGACATTAAAAAAAGTATCCAAACACGATCAACTTAAAATAACCTTGTTCTTTTATTTAATTTTTGGGCAATGTTATGGTGGAAATTTCCATTATTATGCAAAGAAGGGTTAAATTAGTCTTGTGTGTGGAAAATAATAGTAGCAAAAATTACTGTATCAATGTTTAAATATCCTCTTTTAATTTTGTTTCTTTCTCACAAAGCTAATAAATAAAAAGTTTTTTTTTTTTTTTTTTTTTTTTTTTTTTTTCAAATTTTAGAGAATGAAAAAAATCCGTGAATGTTCAATTTCTAAAACGTAAATGAATATGGTCAAATACTCCCAACACCAGAACCGTTAAATATATCCTACACAACTCCTTTTCTCTTATTGCACCTTAGTTATTTCTTGCATTAGTTTATTGTTTTATTTAGATATATTGGAGCTTTCTTGGCTTTCAATGAAGCTCTGATAAAAGCATCCGTCTGCTAGCTCGGCAGGGCGTATTAGAGAAGTATAAACACATACGCTGTAGTTGGCAAAAATGAGAGAAAAATAGAGAAGATATCATTATTTTTTAATCATTTTATGGAAATATAGAAGAGAGGGGATCCGATGCAGATATATTTTTAATAATTACACATAAATAGTTAAATTTAAAGGTAGGTAAAGGATACACTTTTTTTTTATTAAGTGAGAAGAGTTCCAGTATGAAATGTTACATCGCTTCGATTGATTATATTGTATCATAAGCAACTTTACAGAGAGTTGAAATTTCTTTCATATATTTAGTTTTATATTTTAAATAAATAACAAATACGATAATCAAAATACCAAAATTAAACATTTTTTATTTTTAGTTAACTAAAGACCTCGAGATCCTCATTCAATTCAACTTCTGACGAAGACCATAGGGATTTTATTAATATAGATATTTATGTGCAGAGATATAGGACAAAATAAGTACATCTATATCGAAATGAGTTTCGTACATTTAAGTTTCTTCTTTCAGAAATCTGCCTACTAGTAATGACGAAAAAGAAGCATTTATCAGTCAAGCATTTGCTGGTTTAAGAATTAAAAAAAAAAAAATCTATTTCCAAAAAAATGAGTCTTTGGTGGGTCATAGCTAAAACAGCCAACTTCGAGGATGTTTAAGATCTATTATGTCACACAAAGGTTATGCCAGCATATACAAAATTGGGAAAAATAGTCAATTTAAGGAGAAAAAAAAAAAAAATGGAAAAAAAATCCAAGCTTACTTTTTGCAACTATACCTTACGATATTTATACTTGAAACTATTGATTATATTTTGATTCACTGGCTAGTGCAGTTAATTATCCACGATTTTCGAAGAACTTATATCTCTGAAATAAAATGTTGATCAACTTCTCAACAATAAAAGTTTAAAAAATGATAAAAATTAAAGGCAAAGGTAAGATGCAGGGCAATAAAAATTCACAAGAGATTTTCCGCAATTTTACTTCGTAAATGGGAATAAAAAATAGTGCGTCAATGGAATTATGTTTTAGAAACTAGCCACTGGTTTGTAAAATCGTGCGTGCTTTTAAAATTAGAGGTTCTAAAAACGAGCGTCTACTTTACCTTACTTAGCAACTGGATAGTAAACCTCCAGCAAATTCCAATCAAACTTATTCATTGAATTGATATAGATGACCAAGAAATTGATCCCCAATGATCAATCCATCGTAGTAACTGTTAAGTTAAGAAGTTCTGAATTTCTTATGTGCATCAATATGTTCTAAATGATTTCTTACTGTTGAGTCGAATGAAATACATTAAATAATCCTGAGGTTATGTTTGAGGAAATTTGGACAGTTTCACTTTTCAGGTGACTTTGGAACATAATAGACGATTACCCCAACCACTCCAAATCTAACATTTAAGCTTAATCGTGCTCAAACAAAGGAACTTCACGTTACAAAGAAATTTCGTTTAGCATTGTGATGCTTATCATGCAAATTTAATTAGGAATCTGTTTAGTTAGGATGTTCTGAATTTCATATGAAAATGCTGGAATGTGTTCCGAAATGATTTCTCGGAGGAAATACATAAAATAATCCTGAGGTTTGTCGAGGAAATTCGAACATGTTTCACGTTTTAGAGGATTTTTGAACATAAGAAGCGATTTCCAACCACTTCAAGACCATAATTAGAACTGCATCGTGCTTAAACAAATGAATTTCGCGTCATCCTCTCGATCGAGTCGTACATTCTCTTTAATTCTTAGTCTTCTGTTCTTTTTAAAAGATTCAACCAAAGGAACCAGTCTAAGTCTTTGATGAGCTTCAGCCAATACCCTATTTAAAGCAGTAGGGACATCTGGGAAACGTTAGCAGTATAATTCATTGGATGTCCTAGAATTACTACTGCAGAAACTATATACAAAATGTATGTCTGTGTTCTCTCTGTTTGTAAATCGATGCATTACTGTTTTCAGATTAGAAGAAAGAAATTCAGATTCTGAAAATGATTTAAATTATACAAGAGAAAATTTTGGGTAGGGGTTATGAAACGATATGAAATCTCAATATCAATTTACAAATGGAATAGTACTGTGAATACTAATCTGGTTCATACTGATGAATCTCTGTGGCGTAGTGGTAACGATTCACTATCTCAACACACAGGTCCAAAGTTCTATTCTCGGTCTAAGCAAGATCAACTCAGCCTTTCATCTCTTCAGTGGGATGATGAAAGGGAGGACCAAGCATGTTTGGGAAGTAAATACAGGGGGTTTCGCGTTAAATGACCACCTAACCGGGACATATGCTTCACACCCCAGAGCCCTTGGTCAAGAAAACAGCGAAGGGCATTGTAAGCCTTAGAACCCCGATGGGCTATAGTACTTATAGTTTAATTGATAACTGATAGGGTAAATAAACGTACAAAGTAGGAATATATTAATACTAAAAAATTAAATCAAAAGGGTTGCAAAGAAGAGGGAAAAAATTATAATTTCACAAAAATTTTTTTAAGCTTGATGGAGTTATAAGAGTTTGATTTATTCGATGACATTAAAAGTCGCACAGAAATGGATCCGAATAATGATTTCCGGTGCAGATAATAGTAATTTTGCTTACGTATTATTTTGGTACTGTGAATATTTATTTTTTGACTTATACGTTTCATCCTACGATATAATTGTTGGTGCTCGTTAAGCATCTTTTGAGATTGCAGAGTATTGTTCAAATGCAGAGTCTTTTAACACATATCTAAAGAGTATTATTCAGATGTCTTGCCGAATATTTGACAGAATGGGTTCTTAAAGTATTAAAAACAAAATGCTAAATTTTGCATGAAGAAGCAAATCGGATTTCATTATAGGTTCATTCAAAAGATTTCGACTGAACATATTTTTAATAGATTTGGTTATATATATTAGTAACTTCGTGAACGCCATTTATTAATAGATAGGCGTTCACGAAGTTACTGGTTAGAGATCAATTTTGCACTCAGCCAATGTTTGAGTATCAGTATCAAGCAGTTAAATCGAAATTATACATGTTGAATTTCTATCGATATAAAATTATGCCCTAAAATGTTCTTTTTCAATAAACTTTTTTTTTCTTTTTTTAAGAAAATCTGAAATAGCATAAATTAGAACCTTATGTCATTGTTTTCTAAAAATATAAGTAATTTTACAAATTGTTAAAATGTTCTTTTTCTCTCTTTAAGTAAACATGTGGAAACCTTTAATTTCTATCTGTTTACATATATATTATATTAAGAAATAATGTAAAATTAGAGTTACTCTCTAAAAGATATACAAAAGAGAAACTTAATGAAAAAAATATGAAGTAAATTGAAGACGAAATTTATGAAGTAAAACTCTAAATGTATAATTATTTAATATATAAAATGAATGTGCTACCATCTGATAATTACAATTTAAGTTGGAAATAATGTAAAGCAATAAATTATTTGATAAATAATCTGTGATTTTATTTTTAATTAAATAAGAGCGATTGTGATTGAACTTAAATTTTGATTTTAATGTTAAACACACACATACACATAAATAGTCTTTGAAGCTTTAAAAAATTTAAGTTATCTTTAATTTTAAACTGAATAATTCAGTTGTACTACATAATATAATTTATTTCCACAATAACCATCCAAATGACATAATTTACATATAATTTATTCTATTGTTCTTATTGTATGTATTCTAATAAAAGGAAGAACCATAGTGTGTGAAGAATACTACAAAAATTTCAACGGTGTCTTTTGCATATTGAATCTCATCTTGGTTTATTCCTTGTGAGAATCAAGCGATTCGTTTGACTATCATTGTTCGTCACCGCATAAGAACTTGGTGAAAGAGATGGTTTTTCTTTCTTAGTTGTCAAATCTGTGGAATCTTCATAATTATTCCTAAACTTTTTCGAATTTGAATTTGTTTTTCCATCTGTGTCTGCTTCTGTAGATTTATCGTCAACTTTATCACCGTTTACGAGTAAATCCTTGGAATTTTCTGGTGGATCATCTGTTCCGGAATTCTTCTGATTTTTTTTCAAGAAACAGGATAGCGGGATGGGAATCGGTATAGGAACGGGTAATGGCAAGAAAACAGGATATGGCAACATAACTGTGTTAGGCTGCATAGATGTTCCAGGATTAAAATGAGGGGAGGAAGCTCTCAGCGAAGGCAGGGGTGATTCCGGGAAAACAGGAGAAGCGAATGATTCAGGACGTCGCAGCATTGTCGATTGCATTCTTAAAATTGTTTCTAGCTGTTGTTGATGAGTTAAAGAATTGAGTGGGGATTGAAAAAATTGCGGATTGAACTGAGGATGGAGAAAATCACTGTTTAATAATGGTGGTGGGGGTGGTAAACCCGGTGGCAAGAGAGATCCAGACATTGGCAAATGTGGCGTGGATTTCGAATGAGCGGCCGGAGGATTTAAAGACTGTGCGTTTGAATTGATTGAAGGTAGATATGTAGATGCAGAAGGCTGAAACAGTCTACTTTGACTTTGGAAAGGCATTGGCGTGTGTAGTGAAGAAGACAAATGTGCTGGTGGTGCTTCTTGTTGATGATTTATTCGATGTCTTAAGTTGGACATGCGTTGCTTTTTTCGATAGTGCTCCCTTTCGTTATCGGAATGTCTTTTTCTCCGATCAAGAGAGTTCTTATCTTTTTCTTCTCTCAGATAAGAAGATAAAGCATTGCACATATTATTAGGACGTTTGTCTCTGGCTGTTGAGTTATCTATACTCTTCCGAATATCATTGGAATAATCTCTGTTTTGCAGGGAGGTGGAATTGGATCTTTCAGTCCTGTTTTTCACTGAGAGGTCTTCCAACTCCATCTCGTTGCCAGAACTTTGAGCGACAGTCCTCATGGTGGGAGAAGGTGAATCTTCATCACTGTGAGAAAGATTGCGACTGGATGAGCCACCATTTGCAACTTCCTGGCAATCCCTCAACCATAGATCGGGAGTTATCAGCTTCGAGCTCGCCGTGCCTGCATTTTTGTTGGTCTCTTCCTGTAAGTGGGGATTCATCTGAAGGTAGGCTTGAGTCTCTCTACAAAATATTTGCATTTTATACTGATTCAGACACTTGTCGCTGCAAAATTGTAGCTGCTCATCTCCGTCCTTAAAGTCAACGTAATTCACTGTGTGGCGCACATGTCGACACCAGTTGCAAACACGATTTTTCTTAAAGGCGGCTCTTCGGCATTGGTTGAAGCAGGGTTCACTGCAGAACACTTTGGTCTTACCTGACGAAGTCTTCAGCGTGAAGAGTTTCAGACCAGTTTTCAAGCACCAAGCGCAAATGATGGTTTCATTACTTGGATTTGATATGATGGACTCTGAAAAGTAAAAACAACATATTTATATAAATTATATGACCAATAAAAATTTTTTATTGAACTTGAAAGTATCTTATTGCTTATGGTTATCATTAATTACGATAATAATTTTTGTTTCTATAATTTCAACAATATTTTTCTTGTTAATTAGCAAATAATATCCAGTGTAATTCTATTTCTTGTTTGCGCACAATTTTACTACTAGACTTAATAGCAAAATCATGCTCTTTGGAAGTAGGAGGTTCTGTGTACAATCTCAGACATTATTGAACAACAGCAAATAGACGTAGAATTACTGATTTCTTCATGCATGGCAGTCGGAGTGTATGCTCGGAAATTTTCTTTTTTGCGACACATAAATACTATCGATAAAATTCCTCTCGGTAAGAATTCTGTGGTGTAGGTTTAATAATCTTACAACAGTTATAAACTGTTCTCTTTGCAATATCAAAGTCTTTTATACCAGGCTCGCCGTGGCCTAGAAATAGGATCGCGCTTGTCAAATTGAAAGATCCAAGACTTAAACAAGAAAAAATATATGTTTTGTTTTCCCTTTCTGCATACACTATATTTGCCTGGGTTAATGTAAGATATTTTCCTGATAGTGCTCCTTGCAGCATATGATATAAATGCTCCCCACTACTTATGGAATGCTCGCAGGAAAAGCAATCCTCAGCAAGTGTTCAAATGTCATATTGCATCCTTTAGAAGCTATACTATTTTTCGCGATGCAAAAAGTTCTGTTACATTCTATAATTTATTCCAAAAAGGTTTTTATTTTTATTCATATTTATTTAAAAAAATTGTTTTAAATTTCATATATTTTAATGGGAACTTTAATAAAACAATTTTAATTTATGCATTTAATTCTGTAAGTTAAAATTCAGTGCTAATGTAAAACCTAAAATATTAATTCTAAAAATCTATCATTTGGCACGAAATTTACACCTTATGAAAATTATAGCAAATCAATTCTTTTTCATGTAACATCATTAAAATAATTTTCAAAACTAAAGAATTTAAACTAATAGAATCAAGTCTTACACAAAAACCAATCAAAATTGAATCAATAATAATTCATGAAATCGTCCTTTATTCAGAATTAAAAACAAAACAATTTACTATGGAGTTTGAAACAAGTTGTTCCATGTAATTATCTGCATAGTTCCATGTAATTATCTGAAGTTTATATTTCTTAAATAGATGAATTTTATCATGGATTCTTGTTCTTCATTTTGTTCTTGATTCTTTATATTTTTAGTAAATTAACAAATTATGAAAAAAAAGAAAACGGTATTTTATCTTTTTTAAAGAAGCATTAAAGAATGAAAAAAGTGTTTAATATTATATTATTTGAGTTTTTATTTCTAGATTCATTTTAATAATTTTATATTTAAAATGTGTTTTACTATATGGATATGTTTTGGTGTTAAAATTTACATATTAATATTTAACTCTACGTAATTATAATCATTGTTATATGTTATATAACAATAGCCTACTACACGTTCTGTTTGATGTA
>JAPDSC010107105.1:2887-22059 GCA_026290005.1 Latrodectus geometricus
CACACACACACACACACACACACACACACACACACACACACACACACTTAAGATTAAGAATAATATCAGATCTTAATATTAAGAATAATATTTTTTTTATTCAAACTTATATTTAAATAAGTGACAAATAATTTAAAAAAGACTATTGGAATTATTTTAAAGCTAATATGGTATTTCAGAAGTTAGACTGTAACAAGAATAACTTATATTCTATTAACTTTATTTTTTCAGCTAATTTAAAAATCTTTGATTAGCTACTAGAATAGCAATGATGGCACCACCGGGACTTAAGGAATACAGATAATAGAAATAAGTAAAGTAGTTATTCGACATTAGATGAAACAACGAATGACAAGTAAAAATTTAGCTTTATTCAGAAGTGTAACTGAGGAATTTCGATGTTAATTATTTTTAAATTGCATCATTCTTCATTACTCGACTATACTATTTTACAATGAATTTTACTGTGGTAAAGAGATATCCTAATATAACTTCATTCCATATTGTTCATGGCATGAGTTGAAAAATCATTCAAGCAAATACTACACAATTTTCCAAAATTTAACTGCTTTCTTATATTGAAAATATTAAAAAAATATATGTAATCTACAGTAAAAAAATTTTAAAATTTTATTTTTTCTCTTACATACATGTTTACAGTTTTTTGATTTGATTTTTAAACGATTGCTATTAATACTTCATACTTTTATATAATGGGCAAAAAGTTAAATACATTTATCATTCTACTTTTGCATTTCGTAAAGAAAATTTCATGAGTCAATAAATCACTAATCCTTTCAAAACAACTATTTTAAATGAAATGTTAATAAAAATATTTGTTAAATAAAAATCTATGTGTATATAAACTATGTTCAATTGTGCAATGTACCGTCTTAAAAATTTATTTTTATGTACTATGAAAATAAAGTAGATAAGTAACTTCTGTAAAAATATTCATATTTTATGCATTCACTCTCTGGACAGTACATTATTATATTTCTGAAACGTGACTTTTTTACTTAACGTTTTTTTTGAGCTTATGGAAAATATATTTATTCTTAGAACCTATTTTATTCCGCTACATAATAATCTCATATTTTCACTTGACTATTATATATGTAAAAGCAAAAATTTTAATCAATACTTCAGAACGCTCCTTGGGTTGTAATTTTAAAGGAATGAATAATTTCATTCCTTATTTATTTAACTTGTTATAAATCTTTTCAAGTATATTATAAGCTAGCAGAGAAATAACTGTTGTTTCAAACATTTTGTTCAACGTTAGTTTTTCGTTAAATGTAACCTATAACGAGAACATTAAAGTCAAAGATATAAATTAATTATGTCACTGATTTTTAAGAGGGTTGTTTTGCATAAAGTTTTACAATTAATTCTTAGTATATTCGTAAACTTCTTAGTATATTTTAAAATACAAATTCGTATAGTTCAAATTGTTACTGTTGAAGATATAGAGCATTCTATAAGTTTTATGGTAAAATAAAATGTCTGCTTAAAAAACGTTCACCAGAACACGAAATGATGTAGAAAAATAGAAAGCAAATATAATATCTGCCAACAAATGTAATATTTAATGAATTAAAACGCATATACAATATTTGAAATAATCTAAAATCTATCAAAAACAAATTAATCGCTTAATTAATCAGCTTAAATATAATGATTTTCCTATTGATTTTATTTTAAAATATGTAGGAAGTTGGGAATCGCTTGTAAGATTGAAGTAATATACGTAGTTTTTATAACTACAGAAGGGCCCCTCAAGCATTTAAGTTCTTACAAGAATCCCAAAAACACCTACTTTAATCACACTTTAACTTTTAATCTACATTAAAAATTATAAACTACTTTAACTTCTTAATTTAACTCGTATATTTACGTATTACTTTTGACAACCATATTCTTTTGTATTTAATAATATATTACTTTGTATTTGATGCATATTTCTCATTGTAATAATTTGCCTATTATTCATTGACTTTTTAGACTTTTGTCTTTTGTGCTTGTCAGAAATGAGTGAGACTTAAAAATTTGATTCTTCTCTATATAAAATAAAATGTTTTATTTCAGATCTGTAACCAATTTGAGCTCTGTGACTCTTGTATAAGATAATTAATAGAAAAGAGATATATTAATTCTATTATTTCAGCTCTGCAACCTTTACAGCTAGAATTTAAGTATTCTATGTCTGTCAGATGTCGTGTGCATTTTATTTCAATGCAATCTAATTTTTCAGAAAACTTAACTTCAACATCTATGAACCCAGATTTTAAAGATTTTGTCACAAATGCGGATTTTTTTTCTTTTTTTTTTTTTACAAATCACAATGAATTAAAGAATTTCCATATTTTAAAAGCACATAAGTGTCGTATTAGTAAAAGGATGCATTGTTAAAATTTAATTTTTAAACATGTAGTCGCCAAGGGATTTTTATTAAAGAAAAGTACGGTAGTTATCACACATGATATACATTTGTTATTTGGTGTCATATAATGTCATTAACAAAATAAAACAAAAGCAAATTATTATTTAGCAAATATGTAGTACATCAATACTTTTACACAATAGCACTAATAATTTACTGCATATATAATAGATGAATGAAAATGCTTGCTGGTCATTGAAATTATATAACATTAAAAAAGCTATTGATATGGTCAAGGATTTAATTTACCGTCGAAAATTATATATGGTATAAAATGTCATTTGTTTTAATCTAAAAATACGCAAATAATGAAAATAAACAGTGGACACAGCAAACTTCCTGAGGCGAAAGTTACACAGGAAGAGATATCCATGAAATGTTCTTGACTATTCTATATAAATCTTTAAGACGGAAAGAGATGAACTTTTCACTGGGTAAAATGTTATTATCCAATGACTAACATTTGTCATTTTCTATCTAAATATCGTAAACTGTTTCACTAAGAAATATCTAGATTTCTCATACAGACAAATAATGTAATGAGTAATCTAAAAAATATCACAGTCATTAATACTTTAGTAATATATAAACGAACAATATGAAACCATAAAGCAAAACTGATAGACTAAGAAATTTTAATTGAGCAGAAGGTATCAATTCTACATCTATTTCATTTATTAAATTTCTATTCTTACAATATTATGCGAAAGAACTTAACTGCTAAAGAAATTAAATGCAATTTTAACTGCGATACTGCCAATAATTGCTTTGGAGTTAGCTTGTAGGCAATCGCATTATAAGTAACTGAGTTCCACTAGGGAATTTAATATTTATCTCCGAATTCCTTTTTTTTTCTGTGATTGTTTTGCTTTTTTCAAATAAATATCGTTAATATTCTGAACTCATTTGCAAAGCATTTAACTGCAAGAGTTTTGTAAATAGTTCTTGCAGAATAAGTATTATTATAGTATATCCATTAGGAAAATCATAATTTTATATTCAAAATTTGACAATATTTTGAATGTTTGCGTTTGCAATTCTTCATTTG
The DNA here is from genome assembly GCA_026290005.1 of Latrodectus geometricus. Classification (NCBI taxonomy): domain Eukaryota; kingdom Metazoa; phylum Arthropoda; class Arachnida; order Araneae; family Theridiidae; genus Latrodectus; species Latrodectus geometricus. Next base: position 6,379 of record JAPDSC010107105.1, read on the forward strand.
GAAAATAACATGCCATAATATAAAATTAAAAAAAATAGAAATAACTGACTTATAAAATAGCATATACATTTGTAAAAATCACACCTACTACAGAAATGATATCTTAATTTTTTGGAAACATTTAGTAAGTGTTTGAAAAATGAGAAACTTGACAATCAGTATAATTCATACCCTATTGATCAGATTCTTTAGAAATAAATGAGTTTAAGGTTGTTTGCACATTATGTATACTAAATTATGGGATAAATGTAAATTATTATTTGTGTGAAAATGTGAATTGGAATTTCTTTTCATAATTAGCCAAAAATCTTTTAATGTTTAGGATCTCTTATTTCCTGGTTTATTTTCTTCTTTAGATCAATGTAATTTTATAAGAATTATTATAATATATAGTATATGTGTTAATTTTAAATACAATATATATTATTTAACTTTATTTATAAAATATTATTTTTTTTAAACACAATAGATATTAAATTTGAATTAAAGAATTAATTAGCAATATTCGCAATATATAGTTCAACATTTATCTTATACATTTATTTCTTTTATTCAAAAACTATTTTGAATATAAGAATATCTTAATTATCTGAATAAAAATTCAATTTATACAAATGGAAAAACGCTAGCTATTTTTTATAGAACTTTAACCGTTATTCATACCGTTTATTATGATATTAAATTCATATTTTTAAAATGTTCATAACTCAAGTATTGAGTTGATGTATTACTGAATTGCAGTGGGATTTTAGAAAATTTAAATAGAGAGTGATGAATTAAATATTCATATACATATTCGCATAAATTATATATGAATCCGTATTCGCATAAATATATAATACGATTGAAATCCGAACTGGGAAGTTTTGTTTTATTTCAAAATAAATTCTTTATAATAGGACTAATACTTGAGAGTGTCTTAAGTATGCAATTTAAATTTAACAAACTCAATAATATAATTTCATAAATTATTTCTTGAATTGGGCTCATACATATGATTTACTTCAAGATCTCTTGTGATATGTTTTTCGAAATGCTTTAAATCTGATATTTTCTTGTGAAGTATGATCGTTATCTTTTGGAAGTTACCTTTCTCTTCACCAAACAATCTGTATACCTTATATATATATATATATATATATATATATATATATATATATATATATATATATATTTAGGTATACATTTTACGAGTTTGTTTCAATACAGAATTCAGGTAATAAAAAGCGAATATATATATTTAGTTTTTTATCACTTGTATTGTTGAATGTATAAATCTTGTGTGAACATATAAATATGATTGCTCGATAAATTGTTTCTGCAAACAATATTAGTACAATACAATCTAGATTTCATGATTATAAGGCGTTTATTTACTGTGAAGAGAATCACTATTATATATACAATAATAATAAAAAAAGTCATTCAATTTTTATTAAAAATATAAATATAAATAAATTAAAGCGGTAATTTTCTAGGAAATAAAAGTTATTTATTAGGAATGAAGGGGATAGCAATCAACATTATTGTAATTATTCTCGAGATAGTATATTATTTATCTCGGAGGGTTTTTAAAAGGGACCCTCTTTCTTGCTAAAGGTGCATGATTGAGCAGCGTTAATGAAAACATGAACATTTGCACTGTTTCAGATATCATCATGGTGACTTTACATCCAATAACACCAGTAATCTGGGGATAAAATTAGCTGATTTAGTAATTGTACAGATGTCAGTTAGAAAGCCAATGATGTATATGCATTCAATTTTCCTAAGAGCGCGCGCAAAATCCCAGAGATCTAAAACACATTAAATATATCCACATATATTTAGTGTAAGTCATTTCCTCAAGTGGGAAATAACGCATTATTTAAAGCATGCTTATAATGATCATGTTATTTACTTCACAAATTATCAAATTCTATACTAATTTTAAGACACATTAATATTTTATATAAATTAATTCTGTGTTAAATGAACTAATTAATGATTGCATTAATTATGGGTTTCCTTATTGCTTAGCATCTTGGATTTTCTGATTTGTAAATTATGTAATAATTAAAATTATTTTACTGTAATGTAGTATTCAAGATGCTTTAATTTCTTTTAAGCTAACATTCTTATTTCAGGTAATATATTTAAATAATTTTTTTAAATTTAATTCAAAAACTAGTTTTAAATTTTCATTGTTGATTGTATTAAAGTTTTGAATTGTTATTGTATAATGCATAAATATTTATATAATAATTTAAATTAATTATTAAATAATTAAATTCAAGTATTAAATGATTAATCAACTAAATATGTTATATAAGCATTACGTAGCACTATGGATTTTTGCATAAGATGCTATTTGTAAATTATTAAATAATTAAAATCATTTTATTTTAATTTATTCTTAAAGATGTTTTCATTTTTTTAAAACAAATATTCGTATTTCAGGTAGTATTCTTTTTAAATTTAATTCAAATACTAATTTTAAATTTTTCCCTGCTGACTGTATTGAAGTTTTATTATTAATGTACAATATATAAATATTTATAGTATTAATTGGTTGATCATTTGAAAATGACAAATAAATATTTCAGTTCAATATTCTTTAAATCATTGCATAATTATTCGAAATTGAGACCTTTACCATTATTATATTTAAGCGAATTTCAACTTCAATATAATACTTTTTGTTTTAATTTACTAATATTACTCTATAGTTTATTAATTAATATAATTATTAATAATTTATTAATAAAATTTTTATGATTTATTAATAAAATGTAATTGTAAAATGAAAAGATTTATAATTCCTTGATTCAACAGAGACATATTATTGAATTTAATGTAGAAAGTCTTTATTATAGCACTTTAATGGATTTAAATTTTAATAAAAGATGAATGATAATGAAAATATCTGACTCTTTAAGGAATTTTTTTAATGCACCAAAGAAAATGAAATGGACTTTTTATCAAAGCGCTTAAGCTGTGAATCATGATCTTGATACTCAGTTTTGTAAATAAGTTTACAGTGAAATTAAATGATTTTTCCTTTTTATACATTAATTTCTTTTGACTAAAGAATTCAAAAATAATGAAAGAAAATGAAAATAAATAAAATGGCATTAAAAAAACATGGTTTTTTCAAGGGATTTTATTACTTTTGATATTGCGAGGAATACTGTATCTGGCAGATATCCTAAGATGGAACCAAAATTTTTATTTAATACATTTATATTTTCTTTCCTTGGAATGTAGAATATGAACGTACGTTTGATTTATAATTAAAATATAATCATTCTGAAGTATATATATCGATTATATTATCTATTATTTTTATATATTTTTTTAAGATAAACCATTTTCAAAGTATCGTCCAAAATCTATAAGTGGTTAATGATAAAATAACATGAAAGATTATTTGTTTTGAGTTAGATATGATATTTTAATTGAGTGGATTATTCATAATTATAAGAGTAAATAATACTGTTAAATATACCATCAACAATAATATATTTTTTTATATTTCTAATTTCTTTGTTTTCATTCTATTAATTAAAAAAAATACAAATATTTTTTCTGCATTAAACATCAATTTTATTATAATTCGATACTAAGAATTTAATCATTTTCTAATGTAAAATAAGATGTTTTAAATTTTATGCAAATCACAATTTTCATGAAAGTTAGAATAGCGAAATTTGTTTAATTAATTAATTAGCAAAAATAAAAAGATATCTTTTTCATCTTTGATTCATGAGTGACTAAACATCTTAAAGTAGGCTAAGCACATGAAGGTAGTAGATATCATTTTCAATGCACCAAAATGCATTGAAAACAACAAGAAATTTTTTTTTTACTGTTGTAAATAAACAATAATTAAAAAAATACAGACCGTGAAGAACTTTAGTCTTTTACAAACCTCATTCGATATCATTTTTAAAACTGCATTGAACTTTAAAAGTATTTCAAAAATGTTAGGATTAATAGAAATAAAGCATTTATTCTTTGCTTGATTAAGGGAAGTAAAGCAAAAATGATTTTTTTATTATGTAAGGAAATGCATAGTTTTTTTATCTCTATCCTTTCAAGTAAAGGAACCATTAATTTCAGAGTTATCTTTAATACTGTGTACAATTATGTATAGAGTAACTACTACAGAAGTAAGAAATTATGTATCAGTTACAGCTCAGAATGTGTTTCTTTATTGGTCACTTTATGTGCACGTGGTTTCCACTAACTTATCAAGCAGGTAAAAAAGAAAAATTCAAAATGGTAAACAGTTTTACTTATATTATTTTAACACACTGTTAACCGTAGTTTAAAACAATCTCGTGTGTTGGAGTGAAAGTTATACATGGATATTAAACTTGATAGGAAATTAAACTTGTATTTTTGTTTCTGCTTGAATCTCTGTTGTTGCGCGAGATTCCTTATTCAATTGTTTTTAAAAATGGAATCTGGAAGACAAAATTCTTTTCATGCTCAAAATTCCTTACCGACGATTTAAATTAGAAAAATTATCCACTTAGTATGTTATTTGGATTATATGTAATTTTTGATAAGTTTTGATTGATTTTTATAAAGATGTTATGATTAAACTCAATTAATATTGCAGTTTAAATCATAATAAAAAAACTGATACTTAAGTTTGCATTATGATGTAAAATGATGTGTTTATAATTATTTGGATCAAAATGTTTTTAACTATTTAGATCAAAATTGCATTACTCAAATACTAGTATCGCTGATACCTATGTATTATCCAATTGCTGGTCACTTTATTTTTAGTTTTTCTTATTTGTTAAATAATAAAATTTCTTTTCGGTTATTATTAATATTACATTTCTTTATATTATTTTTATTTTATTATTAAATTCTGAAAAATTAATATTAATATGCAACATATTATTTCTTAAAATATGATTTCAAGAACGTTTTATGAGAAATATTATATATTAAAAGGAATATGATTCAGCAAAGAACTCTTTTATTCTGAAGTTAATTAAGTTAGTCTTCTTAGTTTTAATTAAAGGCATTATTAGTAACTTCAGCTTAAATCTTTAGAATGATTCCGTTCTAATTTCTACTTTAAATACTTTTGATTTTATTTATTATATTTTTACTTCAAATTTTGTTATTTTATTCAATGTAATTTTAAGAATATGAAATCTTTTTTTGCATGATTTGTTACATTTTGCTTATTAGATTATGTATATAAATGGAAAAAATATGAATTATTAAGGATATAACGTATAAATTAGTTAAGATAATTAAAAAATGTAAAAAAATGTTTGTTTGAAAAAAATTAGAAATTAAAATATTTATATTACATTTTCTGTGTCACAAAACAAAATGTGTCGTAATTTTTGCAAGAATATAGTAAAATTATACTAAACATTTTATAAAATTGTTATACAGTAATAAATGAAACTTCACAAGGCTGAAATACGAGTTTCGATCCTCGCTGGACATGGTTTATTCGGCCTTTCATACCTTCATTGGTTCGATAAAACTGAGTACCAAGCATGCTTAGGAACTAAACACTAAAAGCTCTGTTTTAGGCAGACCATTAAACTGGGACACTTCGCACCCCAGGACCATCTTTCATAAAAACAGATATGGGCAGTATGGGCCTTGTTCTTTATACGGGCTGTCAACCTATTGATTTTAATTTCTTTTCAATTTAATCCTTATGTGTATTAAAAAGTTTCTCATGCCTATTTGACATATTATCTTGTGTCACCTAATACGGGATACCCCATGATCCGCCCACATGGAAAATAGCTAGTAACTCTTCACGATATCTTTAAGAAAAATCATCATGTACAACCCTAATAAATATTAATCTATAAACCTTTTCAGACTTCTTATCTGGAAATGTTTTGTCAATTTAGGATTTTATGTGAACACTAGTTTTTGAGTAACGTATCATTCATTAAATAGTAAATCGAAATCTAATAATCTAAATAGCTAAATATTTTTTGTGTACAGAATATTTTTAAAACACCTTTCTAAATAATTTTCATCTCGTAGAATGACGCTTTGTTGTTATGGACATTTTCTTTTGATTACATGAAGTACATAAATCTCAGCAAATGATTTTCAAATAATTAAGTACAACAATGTATATTGGTTTGATTATACGACCTAATACATTTGATATTAAAAAGTTCACATCATTATGAAATAGCTCTCTGTTTAAACAGTGTCTTTTGACAAATTGAGATATGGCCTCTTTAATAAGGTTTAAGTTTTGTGGAACTTAAGCCTTATTCTAAGTATCCACCTAATAGAATCACGGTTTACAAATCCAATAAATAATACTTTTATAATCTAGGATCCAACGAAAGAGTATTTATTTCTATGAACAGGAGAGTAAAACACATGCTGTTGGAACCAATTAACAAAATATTATTTTGCACATGCTGTCATTTAATTCGCATATGGTGTTATTGATTAACTTCAATTGTCTTTTAATATAGAGTCTATAAATGTCTATAATCTGTGTACATTAACAAATAAAGAATGTGTACAATAACATAGCATCGCAAGAAATACAAAATTCTTTTCTCAGAAATGAAATATGGCTTGCAAATTGTAAGAACATTTTCTAACTACCTAACATCTCAGATAGAATACTACAATTTTAGATCAACTAAATGTGTAGATAATTATATTTTTTTTGGGACAGAGTCTGAATCTGTTGAAATTAATGCTTCGAATTTCACGTAATTGTAATTTTTCTTTTCTTCTAATAAGCATACATAGAGGTGTGGAAATCCGGGAGTGTGTACCTTAACGGGTACTCATCTATCACCAAAGATTCTGTAATTTTGAACCATACTCAAGTGATGAGGTCAGACCTGCGTTAATACTCTCCTTCAAATATCCATGCCACAACAGCGGAAGGACTTTAGATGCAATTAACTAACATAGATACATGCTAACACATTGTGCTCCAGCAACCCAGTGAAGGCAAACTTGGCCACCCTCCCAATGACTACCTGTGGCAAGCGATGCTTCATTTTGCTGATTTTATGGGATGCGTTGTGAAGCTACTGAGTTCCTGGGCCTCTTTCTTTACGTACAGGAAAAAAAGTATTAATAAAAAAGCTGGAAATATGTTTAATACAAATTCAATGAGAAAATTTTTGAATGTAATTAAAGATTAAAATTCATAATAAGAATAGATTATAGATCAGGCATCTCTCTCAGCAACCATTGTAGATACTTAGAAGAAGTAAAGTTGTACAACTCAGCTCTACTCAATTGACTTTCTCAATTGAAAATCTTTAATTATGCATAATTAATGTATGAATAAATATCTTTCAATGATTCATACAATTAATATACTTTAACACTGTAAATATGTATTCTTGATCTGCATTCCCTATCTCTGCTTGCATTACTTTATTAATTGAATTGTATAAAATATAATTATATTGTGGCATCTGGAATCCTCTAGGTAAATTAGTTTGGCACGCTTTGGCATACCATTACTGTAAAATTGATCTCTAGGTTGTATCAACTAAAATTTTAAGAAAGTAATTTCATTGTTTCTCAAAACTCTCGTATATTTGTAGAAATCGAATTGAATTTTTTGCCAACCTAATGTTATACGTAGAATTCAAAGGCCTTATTTATAAATCAGAGACGAAATGCTACAATATTATTCGAAGGTGGAATTAGTCTTTAACTGCTCATTCTATAGCATATGTTCTCGCCACAATCTTCATATTCTGAATACAGATATTAAATTCATAAGCCCTTTATGAGATGGAATGTTGCATACATTTGGAATTAACTAGCATTCCACCTCCAAAATCAATCAGTCCCATTTGCGCAGCTATAATGTTATATTAGCGAACATTTTACATGAAGAGTTTTTGAATAAACGTAAAAATAGGGGCATTTACACATTTCACCTTCAATGCTAATTGTTATACATTCAAAAGAATCGAAAGGTATACATATATTAGAAAATAATTCATGAAAATTGATGAATAGATTTATATAATTCCATTGAAATCAAAATGATTTTACTAAGTTTTGTCCAACAATTTTAAGATATTTGCGTAATATTTATAAAAATATTTTCTATAATTTTTTGAATTAATATGATATGAATCTAATGAGACAAAAAAAATTCATGTGTGTACTATACAAAAATTCATAGATGTTTTATATAAAATTTATCATAACTTACTAATATTTTCCTGTAATTTTTTTAAAAGTATAAATCAATCAAGGAAATATTCATAAAGAAAGAGGATAAACAATGATAATCAGCTATGTATAATTAATAATGTAAAATATTTATTTTTGATACATGAAATATTTTACACCTTGAATGCTGCCGCAGTGACCTGGTTGGTTAGGGCATCGTTCTTGTTACCAAAAGGTGGTGAGATCGAATCCCGGCTTAGCCGAAGATCCACCGTATTCACTAATGGTGACTGGGGCACGTAAAATACGTCGGGTTGCATTGTCCGCTATGTTCTCCTTACAAATTAATACCTCTGGGGGTGGTTGGAGCCAGGCTTTGGGTCTTCAGTGATTTTAATCTCTAAATTGAGAGATTCAGATGTTGCTGCCATCTATGAAACAAAAGTTGTATTTTCACCTTTTTATGAGGATGCTCTATTCAAAAATGGAAAACGCTCTCTCTCTGCCTTCATTCGCCTAGTCTCTGACGGGCGGGCTTGGCCAAGTGTCATCAGAAACAACAAAACCTTGAGTTCTATGAGCTGTGCAGCAGTTGGACATAGTATGGTAGACACAGACTAAATGCTGGTTGCCGTTATAAGGTATCTTTAAGCATACATTGCAGTTTTCACTTGTCGCAAGGGAGGAAAGCTCCCAAGCACTGTGTGTGGACCCGACTAATGTTTATACAGAAAACAAAAGTGTAAAATTAATCTTTCATTGTTGGCAATTACTCACAGTTTAAAATGTTTAATATGCGCATTTGTATATAATTCTACTAAACTTAAAGTTCCCTCAAATAATTAATGAGAAACAATTTATAACACAAACTGATGTATGCTTTTTTTTAAATACGAGTCTTCCTTTTTTTTAATAAACGTTAGAGCTAGTAAAAAAGTGTTTCCTATCTGATTAATTAATTTTTTTCCTAAAGTATCTAATTAATTCATTTCTTAAAGAGTTCCGAAATTGGAATTTAAGTCAAAATTAATCTAGTAAATAAGTAAGATATTTTTCGAGGAAAAGCTTTATGTATATATTTTCCTCATTAATAGAACGAAAAAAATATACTCTTGATAACACCTTAAGTATTATAGGTAATTCTTAATCTATAAGAGATGGATAATTGTAGCTTATAAATCCCATTAAAGCTTGGATTAAAAAAAGTAGTTCATAGGACAGAATATATTTAAATTTTTCAGTTTGATCATTTTGTTTTGAATGAATAATAAACTTAAATTGCTTATTTTTCGAAGTACTTTCTTTATAATTAGTTTCAGGCCAAGTTTTCGTGATGGGTTTTCATATAACATTTCCATATTTGTTTTCAAATTGGAATTTTACTTTTGACACAATTGTTTAGATGTAATATTATTAAAAGCTTCAGAAAAGGATTTCTTTTGAATATTTTTATCGATAACTCTGTTAACGTTTGAAGTATTAAAATTTTATTTATAAAAACATAAAATAATATTTTCACCTATGCAGTTTTCGAAATTTTTTAGAAGGAAGCTAAAGTTTGAAATTTATGTAAATAAAATACGTTTATATTATCTTAAAATACTTCAGTATGCAAAACTAGTAATTTTTGAGAGATTTCATGTACATTTTCTATCAATTGGAAATTTTGAATCACTTTTAAAATGTGAGAATCAGTTTGAAACTCATATCATGAATTATTCCTAATTTATTAAAAAATAGTTTTCCTGAAAGCTTATTAATATATTTGTTTTATCACAAAAACAAATAATTAAATGTAAAAATATAATAATATCCTGTATCAGATTTGATAAATAAAAGCATTTTTTATCATTAAAAATTCAGTTTCTATTATTTTCTATCATATCATGAATTTTCATTTCAAAAAGAGGAGTACACATCAAAATAATTTGATTCATTGTGAATTAAATTATTTTGATACAAACTCCAATTTTTACTTCAATTGATTTAAATTTAATTTAATATGACTTGAATTTTTTTCAGCAAAATATATTTTCTCAGTTTATCAAATAGAGCAGTAATATATATATATAGAGGGTGCTTCAAAAAAATGTATACACACTTTAAACTATTGTAGTTTTCCCGCTCTACAAGGCTAATCTTATATTTCTTCGCCAGGTGCCAGCATAATCGTCCCTCTACGTTATATTATCAGTTGGAATTTGTAATATCAACATGGGGGACGTACGTTTGAGTTTTGAAGAACGTAAGCAGGTTATTAAGTGGTACTGGAAATTTGAGAATGTAAATGAAGTTCAAAAACAGTGGAGAAGGGAGTATGATACAGAACCACCTTCAAGATTAACAATTACACGCATACGAGACAAATTCGAAGTTCATGGAACAGTGTGTGATGTGCATAAAGGTGTACAGAGTGATGACTCGTACTCAGAATTGTATTGATGCTGCAGGTCACCAATTTGAACAGTATTAACATTTGTTATTTATGTTTCATTTACATTGGACTTTCAGCTTTCTATTTTCCTGAAATTTAACTTTGTAGAACGGTAAATAAATTTTCTATGGAAGTTCAAAGTGTGTATACATTTTTTTGAAGCACCCTGTATATATAGGAATTTTCTAAGTAGTTAAAAATTTTTCTTTATTTTTAATATTGCAAGTTTATTTTATATAATCACTTCCATACCTTGAAACAGAAAATTTACTGTAAATTAACGAAAAAAATATACTCTTAATAACACTTTAAGTATTATAGGTTATATTAATAAATCTATATTTTAATACTTTATTTTTAGTATAGTTAGATATCATGAAGTTATTTACATATTTGTGTAAAAATAAAAAAAAATTTAACATAAAAATGACAAGTAAAAATAATGTTACTGATATTAAAATTTTGTAAAAATTCATTTGTCTTAATAAACGTAGTAAGAGATTTTTACGGTATAAACTATGAATAATTTATTTATCTTTTCCACACTATAGAGAAATTCACCTCACTATTCATTTCAGCATTTTATACATACTTTCTACTTATTTTCTTTGCGATTACCAGTTAAAGGTATCAGAGAAAATGTTATTTTTCTACTTTTCTTTTTTATGTGAAATGTTGAAGACATACGGGTCACTAGAAACATACCAGTCTTGAAAGCAACTGTTATGACTCTTCTTATGTAAATAAATGAAATAAGATAAAATATTTTTTGATTTTCTTAATAAGTTATAATTAGAGACAGTAACATGAGCACCACAAGTGTTTCTGTCTATGTCTTATGATATATTGCACGTTTTTTAAGAAGAAATGCAAGAATGAAACTACACGTGTAAATTACTGTTAAGAAATATCAAATATATACTTATTAATGACTTTATATGTACTGAGTATACAGAATTCAATGCATACTTTTAATACTTTATTTTAAAAATACCATGACAACATGATAGTAAGTTAGATGATTGAAAAAATGTTTTATTTTTGTTAACAAAATAAATGCAACAAAGTGTGCACCATATGAAACCTTTAAAATCTGAATCTTCATAATACGAATTAAAAAAATGCAGCTAACCCTTTTCTCATATTAATTTTAAATTTAGACCAAATCTTTTGTATTGCCTTACATTTGATCTTGCCTACAATATTTTATTCTGAGCATCCAATTTTTAAACATTACTATTGATAATTAGTCTGTTATTTAGTTTCTATACATTCTGCAAGAAACATGCTGTTCTGAGACTTTCTTACATATTTGCAAACAAATGTAGAATTTTTCTATGTGCACATAAACATTGCATTAGTAAAAGCACTTCTTTGATGAAAATTTTAAATTTTGAACACGTAAACACCGTTATGTATCTTTTGGAAATTACGATGTTGTATTTAATTTATTTTATCTTCCTTCTGATGCAATATTTTTTATTTGAAACTATTTATCAAATATTTTTATTGATAATTACTTATGTGATTAATTTTAAGTTTTGTATAAACTTTTTAAAATTTAGTTTTTGATAGAGAATTTTAATTCCCATAAATCAGATAACCGTTTCCCTTCAAATAAAATCAAATAACAATCAAATAACCAATTTCCCCGAAAACATTTAAAAAATAGGGTCTATCAAAAAACAGATAAATTAAAATTGCCTTTACAGATTTTCTTGAATTTAAAAGTAGTATTTCAATGAAATAAGGAGTTATATACATAAAAATCATGATAAAATATTTTTACATACTTTATTTTTAAATTATAAATATGCTTATATATATATAATAGCAAAGGTGCAAAAGTAAAATGAAATATTTAATTGATTTAGATCTTTTTTAAATTAAAGGTAAATTTTAATAATTTATTATAGCATACACAATAAAATATTAATTGTACTTGTAGTTTGTTTGTACAATTTTTAAAGAGCGAGATTGGTTATATATGTATGAATTGAGTAATTCAATATCTGGTTTTTGCGTCTATATTTTTAAATTTCAGCATCATTGATGAGCCACATTCGCGGTCGATAAACATAACAGTATTTCATTGAGCTGGAATGAGACAATTAATTGTAAATATCTGTTGACGAAACCATTCCTCTTGTTTATTACTTATTGCACCATATTTTTAGAAAAATATCCAGTTGATAGAATAAAAAATAATTTTTTAAAGATATGAGACAGTTTATCATATTATAATTAATCATTATATTTTGGACTGCAATCTTGTAGCTTTGTTATTCCTCAGGAAGTTACCCACAATGTATTTGAGTGAACTTTGCATACGTTTTCGAATATTTGGACTTATAACTATCTTTTACTTTACCATTATACTTTGTTTTCATAAAAGACAAAAATTTTACTTTTGTCTTTTATGAAAACAAAGTATCAAAATGTAAAGAAACAAATCGAGGGCATTTACAACAATTTCAATGAATCTCAGCTTGATGCGAAGTGATAGAAGAAAATATATCTATAACTGCTATATACGTTTGATTGACTACATTTTTATCAGCAGGTTCAAGAGTTTTTCAAAGGCCATTTTTATATATAATATAATGTTAATCTTTTGTACTGTTGCTCCATTCACAGATAAAACAGGAATACTTATAGATTTATTGCTCTTCCTATAAAATAGAGAAAGAGAAATTACATTAACGCATGCAATAGTTATTTTGTAATATTAAAACATTCCTTTCCATCTAAGCTATATCCTAAAGGAATAGAACTGCGTCTTTCAAATGCATTTACATCAGTACATTTTTTAATTTTGCTTTTGACTATTACTTTGAGCTACAATTTTATTGTATTAAACTGCTGATTATAATATCTTAAAGTTTAATGAAACTTCTCTTATTATCCCCTATATGCCATTTTTAGGATCATAAGTCTGTAAAAATCACACTCATTAAAAAGCATCAAATTGAATTCATAAAAAAGGTTTAAATGCTGATTTCTAGAAAATAGGAATCAGCCCTTCGGATTAGGATATCTCTTGCTTTGGCCAAAAACTTGACGATAAATATTGGTGATAAAATTTAATTTCTGTTAACCCTAGTGTTTACAGCGCTTTAATTCACGTAGTTAAAACTAATTTAAATTGGAACTAACTACGTGAATTAAAATGGCAACCCTAAAGGGTTGCCATTTTGTTATTAACATTTTGGTTATTTGTCATTAACATTAATTATCTTGGCTTAAAAAAAATCAAGGGTTATTCCAAAGTAAAATTACCTAGCCCCTCTATTTTTATGAATATTTGTTGAACCACTGAAGCTGTGGTTATTAATAATATTTAGCATTTCTGATATGAAATTTCTTCTTTATTAATGCAAGAAAATTTTAAAAGAAGTCATTCTTTGTAGCAAATAGGAAATCAAATGATATACAAACGAGCATGTTAAGAATGGAGAAATTATCACTAAACTCAGAAAAGTTGCTTTTGAATGATTTTGCAAATGAATCTTAGTGAAATGGCTTTATCAGTACTTAAGTCAGTTTTATTACATAAAAATATTTGCTATTAAGCATGAATCAAGAAAAATGTTTTATATTCCCAATGATAGTCGTTGTAAAATGTTACAAAATGAACGGGTAAATATTGCTCTCAGTATGTTGAAAATAACTATTTAATTCTGATGTTTTAAAATGAGTTATTTTGTATTCATATCTGCTCTTGTTTCCTGGACAAGCTTTTAGATATTTCAGCCAATAAAAATATTTATTAATTTGATTATTCACTTGCAAAACTTTACGAATGTAAATCAGATCTTATGTTTTTAGTCATGCTTTCTTTTTCTAGATGTTGTATTCATTTTGTTTTAGTTATATTCTTTTTCTGTTTCTATTAATTAAGCATATTATATTAAAAACCACATAAGTAGCATAATTTCAATGTAAATGCTAAATAATTTAAAATGAATGAATAATCATATATTCAAAATAAAAATAGAGTCATATTCAAAATTTAGTGTTTGTTAAAACTTGATGACTAAGGGAAAATAAAATGTATTCCATATCTACACACAAAGCTGTTTGAAAACGTTCATTTTATAAATAAATATATATAGAAAAGAAGTAATTCAGTCACAATGAGTTTTATTTCTTTGTTTCAATTGCCTAGGTCAATCAAAAATAAAAAAATTCAAACCAAATCAGCAGTTTTCATTTTTTTAGTATCTTTAAGTATAGAAAACGCTTTATCTTGAATATTTTTGTTTTCCTTATAAAAATTGAGGTGTGGAAGCTGTATTGAAGGAAAAGTCAATTTGATTTTTCAAAGCAGAATCAGTGTTGAGAGAAAAGACTTTTGATACATAATGGGAGCAAAAAACACAAAAATGAATAATGTAGGATAGAGATATCCAATAAATAATAAAACAGAGGTTTCAAATATAATCACATTTGAAATATCTTTGAATAATTGCATAACTGAGATATTACTGTTAAATTTAACAATCTCGGTTGTTCTATATTATTTAAAAAATGTAGAAGTTGAGTTTTAAAAAACTGCACGGGATGTAGATTATTTATAAGATTAATTCAAATCATGGTTTATGGCAGTCTCCTTAAACTAATAAAATACACCACGTATCAAATAACTTTACTGGAAAATGCCAGTAATATTCCATAAAGTATTAATGTAATTCAGAAATTCAATAGGATCTTACTAAAATCAATGGAATAACTAAGGGTTCTACTTAAAGAAATAACAAAAATATTTTAGTACACGTACAGTTCTCTGGGGCGCATACGTACATCACAGGTGAATGTAGTACTATTTGCATAGCGTTTTATAAAAGGAGAAAAGATCTCTACTTGAAATACAGTAACTACTTTTACCCGTGCTTTTTTTGATGTAGGCTATTTAATTTTTCTTCGTAGAAGATATCGAGTGTTCTTCAAGCAAATTTCAAAGTTCAGCCAAAGAATAAAAGTAATTTATATAGATTGTAGATTATCTTTCAGAGAAAATAGTTATTGCGTTGAGTGAAACTAAGCAATTGTTATGCAGATCTATTATATTTGAATGCAGGGGGAAGGAA
>JAPDSC010107127.1:7759-18635 GCA_026290005.1 Latrodectus geometricus
ATATTTTTTTTTGAATAAAAAATATAAACAAATATATTTTAAATATCAAAAATGAATTTTAAACGAAATCACCTATAAAATACATGTCATATTCAATGAATTAAAATTAGAGAATGCTATTTCAAGTGTATAACATGCACTTGGAATATTCAAGTGGTTCTAAGAAAATTAAATAATAAATGATTTTAAATAAATTGAGCAAATCTTTAAATTCAAGCTAGGTATATCATGTACTTGTTCACTTGAACATAAATAGGTTATAATAATCAAACGGATAAATATTGTAATTTGAAGTAACATTATCTTTTTATAGTTCTTTGCTATTTGGGTCATTTTGCCTTATTTACTTGTGTAAAAAATGGCAATAGGCTCTTCAAAAATGATGAAGCAATGATTATTAAAAATTTTAGAAATAGTAATATTAATTTGCTATTTTGAATTTTCAAATGAATAAGTTTAAATAACATGAAATGATTTCAATATTTACATTATTTAATTGTATTATTAATTTAATGTAAATTCAGTAATTCAACTTTTGTGTATGAGGCTTAAATGTTGTTGAGAAATGTAATCCAAATAGTTTCATATAACGATAAAAATTATTAAAATTAAATGTTAATTCTGTATATACATTTAATAAAGATGAAAATATGGATGTCTAAGCATAAAATTTATTGAGTTGAATATAAAATACTTTAAAAATTTTCTAATTTCCCTGTACATAACACAATGTCAACAATGGGAAAAACAAAAAACTAGTTTTCAATTACTGTTATTGGACGGTTTTCAAGGTAGTTTCCTTATTTTCAAGTAGATTCCATATATTTAGTATATTCTAGCACAACATAAAATTAATACCAACTTCAAATAAGACACATGAAGATGCTGCAATTATCAGCGCTTCTATATAGATAATGTTGAATAGGTTACTTGATTTAGATTTATTTACAAATTCATTAGTGTTTTCTGTAGGATTATAAAAGATTTATTCATTTAAGTAAGCATACTTACAAAATTCAAAACTTTTCCTAGACTTGAAAAAAAAAATATTTCTTCATGATAATGATTTAACTAGTTAATTT
This sequence comes from Latrodectus geometricus, assembly GCA_026290005.1. NCBI lineage: Eukaryota > Metazoa > Arthropoda > Arachnida > Araneae > Theridiidae > Latrodectus > Latrodectus geometricus. Next base: position 8,842 of record JAPDSC010107127.1, read on the forward strand.
TCCTTTTACGTTATGAAGATATTTTAATGATTTTTCTAATTTTTACGTTAACTTTCCATCATGTTCAATGATCCATACATGAAACATGAAAAATAGGATTTACTCTAAAAGTATACCGGAAAAAATCGCCTACTGACACAGATAATGGATCTTGCATTAAGAAGGCAATTTAATTTAAAAGGTAAACTTAAAGCAGAATGTATTTATCCAATTTAAATGTGTGATTTCAAACTAGTAAGGCGGATTCAAATGCTTACATGTTGAACAAAATACCCCATAAACTTGAAATATTACACACAAATAAAATCTGAACTACTATTGAAAGATAAAAATACTTCGAAATTATGTTCTAATTTTTAATTTTAAACATTTACTAACTTGCATTAAAATTTTAAATAATTTAAAACTATTTTTGCTGTATTCCAGAAAAATATCCTAAGTATTTAATTTGCTATATAAACAATATTCAAATAATGATAAAAAACTGAAACTAAATCTAAAAACTTACAAGACTTTAAGTAAACGTTATTTTACATGCATAAAAAAATCATTTTTCATTAAATTACAAGTAAAATAAAAACTATTTTGTTGATTAAAATTTAAAAATAGAAATAAATTAAAATTAAAATATAAGATGAATATTACTGTTCTGAATTAATCTTTTGGTGGTAAATATATTTCAAAAAATATAATTACATAAAACAAGGCAAAAATTTATCACGTTTTTCATAATTTATTAAATACTAAAATAAACGTAAATCATTGCTTCTTTGGAAATATTATTTTCAAAATACTGTATTATCTCAAAAATATCTAAACGTAAGTTAGATTTTTAAATTTGTGATTTCTTCTCTTGAAATTTAATAGAACAAGACCTTTTTAAGAGTGCAAGAAATTTTAAAAACACTAATTTTTTTTTCTTTCATCTTTAACGTAATTGAAATCAAAAATATTTCGTTTTATATCATTGCTTGTTCTACTTATTTGTTGATTGACAACTTTTCATTATCAGAAAATATCAATTATAAAGGATATTTAACACTTAAAACAGAGTTATATTTTTAAATCATAAATAAAAAAAAAAAAACTAAATGCTAATTTTAAATTTGCAAATGAAAGTTTATACATTTTTAATATGCTAGGATATGCTTAAAACCTCTCAATATGTTATAAGAATGAAATTATTTGTTACCTAAGTTCTTAGTAATAATTATTGTAATTTATATATTTCTAAATATATTTATTGAGCCTATACATATTCTAATATTTTGAAATTAATTCTTATTACAATAATATTTTTCAATATGAACGGTCTTATATGAGAAACATATTTATATCAGAATTTTATAGACATAAGATAATTTTTTTTCCAATTTAGAAACAAGCATATTTTTATAGCTTTTTTAATTTAGATTATTGTTAGTACCATTAAAAAGAGTAACAAGTAAAAAGTAAATTATTAAGGATTTATAAACAGAAGTTTAACAGTAAAATACTCAATACCATACACATCCATTAAGTGTTCAATATTCTTTTAGAAGTTATTCTGAAAATAAAACTACTTAAAATAACTTTTTGTAGATGTAAAGTCTCCAATATTTTTTTAAAAAATACAATACAAATAATCTATTTTATTTGTATGGTACAATGATAAATTTTACTTCATGTCTTTGTTTTTTACAGAAAATTTCAAACAAACAATGGGAACTAATTTGATTATTAATTTTCCATATCCATTATTTTCTATAAATTTTGTACTTCTCGAAGCATTTTCTTGAGGATTTGCATGTATCACTTTACTTTACAAGGGAGTTAATATTTAATCACGATACAAAAAATTCATTGTAATTTATTTATCAACAGTAATTTTTGATGGGGAAGTTTAAACATTTTACTATGGAGATTACAATAAATAAAACACACAAGATGAAAGAAAATTTGGAACCAACACAAGATATTTCTGTTATTTCAGTGCAAAAGCATAAATAATATTTGTGTATTTCTCATGAACAATTCATGTTGGCAAAGTAATGGCAGATTTTAAGAAAAAATTATGTAGATAGTTCATCCTTTTTTTTTCCTTCTTGTCGACCTGAGTACAAGCAAACAGTTGCTGAAGTACACCGTATTTAATGCGTTCGACAATATTACTAACCCCTGATAGTTGAATTTAATATATCATTTCCCTTCTACATAAATATTTGTGATTGAAATGAAAAAAAAAATTAGTCGTTTCTTTACATTACATGTTAGAATGTTACTTGAAAATTAAGAAGCAAGTAAAAATTCTGTTATCATTCGATCTTCCTCGCATTGTTTTATGAATTTAGCCATTTTGAAAGATTTATTAAGATTTTTATTTTGTTCTTATGTAAAATATCGTTAGTAATATTTAATATCCATGTTCAAATTTTTCAAAAATATCTTTTCCAAAGCCTTTTTTAAAAAAATTAGCATTTCCTTAAATTTAATAAATTATTTGGAGTTTATTTGATGGTTTTTAAAATTTATGTGATATTTGAGGGTTAAATCTCCAAGATGTTATTTAAAATAGTTATAGAAACTGTTGATTAGACATTTTACATGAATAAATTTATTCCAAAGCAAATTTTATGTTCCTCTTTAAATGAACAAAATAGTAATTCTGATTGTCACACTATATAATTTAATCATATTATTAGCCAAAGATTTATTTAAAAATAATATTTTAGTAATATGACATCATGTTATTAAATTATCTTTCACTATGACACTTGAATAATATATTTGTAAATCTGAATATGAGCTATTTTTTTATAAATTAAACTTCAATGATGCCGTAGCGAATGGAAACATAATTAAAAGTTTTCAAAAACTTGATGTTTCAGTAAGTACTTTATATTTATAAAATTTTTGTGTGGAACTTAAAATAACAGTTTTGATGTAAAATTGTTTTGAAGATTTTACCACCCCAATAGCTTGCAGACAATGAAATATCTGAATAAATAGAACTAAATAAAATTAATGGGATAAATTTTAGTCTATAAGTTGTACACACAGCCTATAAATTATAATTTTATACCATGTTTAAGTGAAAAGCTTTGAACTAGAGCTCATATCTCAGCTACAATAGTGGAGGGAGACAGAAGTCTAAAGAATTTTAAATTTATGCAGACCCTCTTAGAACAATGGATCTTACAAAAATATCATCTTGCAAAAATGCAGTTAAGAAAAAAAAATTTTTTTTTGTTTCTTTTTCATATAGGAATCTTCTTTCAGAAAAAGCAATTACTTCAAGAATTAAGTTACTTATATTATCAAACTATTTTCTTCCCTTCAATTTCAAATTTGTAAAAATGAAAGCATGTTAAAGTACAAAACCAATCACTTCCTAGTTGTTTAAATTACGTAAAGTATGTGTATAATATATGTAAATATTGATAAAAAACGATTTGATGATGTCATCTAAACAAGTTAATTAAATTTCTTATAGGAAATTACTTATGATGCCAATTGAATTTTGAATATTTTGTTTAAATATTTGAGTTAAATAAGAAATTGTCTATCTCATAATTTATTTCTTCATTATTCACATATTTGATATTTTTCATGATTTGCATTAAAGAAGAAATTATATTCAAAATATAATGATATAAACACCAACTAAAATCAAAAATTAATTTCATATATTTTTATTGTAATGAATCAAATTTTATTAAATTAATTAAAAATTATAAAGTTAATATTCGTGATATATATAATAATATATTAAATGTCAGTTGAAAATGAAGAAACAACATTAAAATAAAACCTGATGTCGCTAAAGTTTGCAAACAAGCAGAAAAATGTTTCAAAATCGATATACAAGTAAAAGGTTTTGAAGAAAATCTGATATAATGTTGTTTTAGATAAAGCTATTTTTTTAGATAATGGAAGGTATACAGTATTGATGACAACAGGATTTCCCTTTAGAACTCTGAATATAAGTCTTTTAAAAGCAAACATTTTAAATGACTTTGAAGACAAAGATTTTACATTAAATATAAAAGTTATAAATATTCTCACACAAATTTCAAGAATTTTTTAATTCGATGGATAAGGATGTCCATGGTACAAGAGATATTTTCTTATTTCTTTCAAATCAATTATGTGTGAAAATATTAAGTTAACTTTTAATAAGAAAATCATCAATGTTTGCTTAGTTATATTATTACTCAGGATACTCAGAAATCTTTCATAATCGACTTTGATGTGCGTACGAGAATTTAATAAAAGTTATTTATTCAAACTCTAAAATTACTTTCTTATTCATAAAAATCAAGATTCTAAATTATAATTTTCATAAATGATTGTAATATTTTAAAATATTACTAGAATATAATTCAAAATGTATAACTATCTAAGAAATTCATAAGTTGCCTTATCACTGTTTGCATATAGTCATTTAATTTGTATAATTGAATTTTTATAAAAATTGTCTTTTAAATTTAATAACTTTTTTTTTCAAAAAATATTAATTACTTGTATTTAAGTACAGCAATTTTTCTTATATCTATAGGGATAGCCTAATTAACTAATTTGAACCTTGTAACAGATTACGTAAAATCTTCATAGTAATACATATCTCATTAATTATTTATTATTGGTAAGTCCTTTTCATAACAATTCTAGTTTAATTACTTCCATTAATTGTATTATAATTTACACTTGCATAACTTTCAAAATATTTTAATTTAATATGTTATGGTTTTGTATGAAATATATTTCCGTGTGAATGATTTTTAAACTTTTCGAATAGAAATTAAATTTTTGTTTACCAATATAAAAGAAATGGACATTACAATTTCTTGCTTTTAGACAGTTGAATTACAATAAATTAAACATTTCTTGTAATATAAATACATGAATTATTTGAATTTCCCGTAAATATTATATTTCTCATTTTTTTCATTTTCTTTTTTAATTTTTTTTTTATAATTTTCTTTCCACAAGTTTTTATTTTTTTTCAAAATACTTGATTTATCACTTCTATTATAATTATTTTGTCCATTTAATAACGCATTCTATGTGTAATGGTATTTCCTTCAGTAAGATATAGTCACTGGCATATTGCATGCAAACTATTTAAATTAGTAATATACATTTTATATGCACACTTAGAATAAAACAAAATATTTTGCTTTTTCAAAAACGATTATTTTTTAATTATAAAGTTGCGTATTTCATTAATTAAATTTTAATACGTATTTATAGGTGCTTTTTTTTAAATTATTTCCTTCTGTTTGCTAGTTTAAGTTAAGAAAATTTACCACAACTAACCGGCGTTGTTTGTAAAAATGCAAACTTGTAATAAAATGAGTCATTCACATATATTTTTATTTAAAATTGAGATTATATTGAATTATAAAATTAGTATTTATTAATACAAATCTATTAAATAATAATTTACAAACTTGCATTGCCATATAATAGATCTGAAGATACTTATATATTTTTTCCCAACAGAAATTCACCAGATATAGTATAACGTTATTTCTTGTACCAAGAAATAAAAGTCTTCTTAGTTTCAAAACAACTATATTATTTTTTCGTAATTAATTATATTGATAAATTGCATACTCTCTTTCTATTATTACAATAAAATTGATATTATTATAACTTATTATTATACCAACAATTTTGCAATTTTCACTATTTGAAATACTATCACATTTTACATTTGCTTAAAACATTTTTAATTTTTTAAGTAAATGTACAAATGTTTTTAATTCAAACTGAAAAAGAGAATGAGTTCTTATTACTTGATATAAAATCTAATTAACTTTAAGTGAATTGGTAATAAATCTAATGCTCATTTTACACATATAAAATTTAATATAAGTAAATGTAAATAAAAAATTAATTAAAATTGTATTTCAAGGCAGAAATATGCTTTCTTAATACTATTTATAAGTATTTTTGTTTGAAATGAAAAGTTGATTTTATTTAATAGTATGTTATTAAAAATTTTATAAAAATGGCACAGATTATACATATATATTCTTACAATGTTAATATACTTGCTTATCTTTTAATTCATTTAAGTGAAAAATAGTTCATATTTTTTAAATAACAAGTTAAATAATACTAGTATTAAAATAAAAATATGCATTTAATTTCATTATTATAAGTTAGTTTTGGTCAATATTTTATAAGATATGAGCATACATTTAAATTATGGGTAAAGAATCTGGATAAATTCCTTAAACATAATAAACATTTTAATTTCAAAAAGAAATTTGAAAGGTGGGTAAAATAATTGCAAGAATCTTATGCTTTCTTTCTAACATTTTAAGAATATTATTATCCTCGTACTCGTTTTTATGACTTTTTCAAAGAACTCTTTGTTCCTTTTACTACCACCCTACAATAGAATTTGAATGTTTCTTTTTACGGTGGTGACTTAAGACATTTTTCAGAAATTTAAAATATGTACTTGTCGCATAAATAAAATGCAAAGAAATGCGAGACAATTTTATTTTCAATCTAACGGAGGAAATTAGAGAAGTTCTACATCGTATCAGAAATTCTCTCTTCAAGAAATGAACAAAACTATTTGCATACCATTTCGAAGAATCGCACTTTTTTACATTTATGAGCTTACTTTTCCCTACTTAGGTCATCAAATACAAACACTTCATTTTTATTACAATAGAAGAAAAAAAACGTGTGATTTTTTTTTTACTGCTGAACGTAAGCAACTACTTTCGTCAATTCAATTTTAAACTCTTAAGTTCATGATTTATTTGGTTTCGAAATCTGCGTATGGCAAACCTTTTTATGTGAAATTTTATCAATATTTAATAAGTTTGTAGGATTATTAATATATAGTATGATGTAATATATCAAATAATATTTTGCTATTTCAAAATAACAATCTTAGAATTTAAGAATCCTCTTTAAATCTTGGAATTAAAATATTATAATTCATTTATTTCTATTATTTTAATTGACAACTATCCATGACTTTAAAATAAACCTGTCATTGTTTAACGTAAAATGCTGAAATTTATGTTTTAAGTACATTATTTAGGATTTATGCATTGTTAGATCATATATATTCAATATAAAAAGTAAATTAAACTATAAAAGTACTCATTAGAATTTTACATGTTTATAATATTTTAAGTTTAAAAATGAATAACAAGAAAATTTCATTATGTTCTTATTATTTTTGTGGGAAAATAAATTTTAAATATGACATTCATTTGAAAATATTTTCAATTAAATTTAAAATGTAGGAGTCGTAATGCATAGTATTCATTATATACTCTCCACAGAATACTTACACCTTATTAAATCAAATGTATGAAGATAAGAAAAGATTTTCCACTCCTTACGTTTCATAAATAATTAGAAATTAAAAAGATTGAGGTTTTCTTTAAGAATGTAATTTTTTAAAATGTTATAAAATACACTTCCATATTAATTGCATCATATTAATAATTAATTTTCCATTAATGTATTAATTTTTATATTAATATTTTGTTAATTAATATTAGTATTTTCAGCATATAATATTTATTTTTAAAAAATAATATTTGCTTGCCACATGTTGATGAAAAGGATATCAAGCAAAACTTTTTAACATTTTCTAAATCAGAAAATATTTTCTAAACTTTTTTATTAAGAATAAAAGTATTAAAGTAAATTATAAAATTAAACACAGAAATATGCTTACAAAAATTAACTAATTGCGACCTCATATAATTTTTAACTATGAATATCCTACGAACTTCATTGATAAAGGAATTATACATTTATGTAAACAAATTAAGGTTTTTAAGGGCTTAAAGTTTATTTTTTTTTAATTTCTTGAAATTAAAATTCTTAACATTAAGATCCCCCAATTAGATGTACTTTATAAGAATAAAATAAAGACAATAACGTTAAACATAAATCTAGATCCTTCTTATTTTTGAAATATTACTCAATGTTTAAAAATTGTATGATAAGTGCTTTTAATTTTAATATATATTTTATTATATTTTTCTAAAACTTAAACATTACCAAATTGTTAACATCAACAACTTCTTATTTGAAGTTTTGAAACAGATTATAATGAAATTGTACTTTTTCCACCAGAAGATTTCAATATTTAAATAATAATGAAGTTGTATTTTTATTGAAATAAAATCCATCAAATTTATGTTGATTGAAAATTAAGCCGTGACATAAAATAAGTGTTTTTATAACATGGGTTCAATAATTTATAAATTGGCTTGAAATTATCTAATTCAAGATATTAAAACAATTCTTTCTTGCCTAATTTACAACAAAAATACTATTCTCACATAAACTTGTTTCATTATCCATCACAAATCTGTCTACTGATTATGAATAGTGGTTAGTTTTTTGTTTTCTCTTCTGTTGAATAAGTATTCATATCACTCACTGTAAAGACTTACTTTGTTACTGTCATCGACTTATCAATAATTGCATTTAAATTGGTTTTCCTCGTCATCCTTTGCAATTTTATAAATAAAAATTACTAATGACACTTGATATTAATAATGAATATTAGAAAAATTAAATCAATAATATTCTTGGTTAATGCCAATGGCTTTGCTTGGATTCAGTATTTAATCGGCATTAATTTAATATATATCATTTTTCTACATCATTTGCAATTTTCTTATAGAACTTCAACTTTGAATCACTATTTTAATGAGTTTAGCTTTTATTATTTGCTTAGACACAGAAGACGTTTATTTAATAAAATTTATGTTGAAAAGGAGAATTACACCTTATTAATTTTAAAATACTTCCTAATTTCCAATGCTTTTCTTGAATTATTTATTAAAGTTATTGAAAATATATTTCTAAGCTTAATTGCATTAAATCTCAAAGAAAGGAGCGCGCAATAAACTTGAGTAAACAAGAAATAATCAAATAAATTTTTCGAAACTCGTAAACTAAAATCAAAGTTAAAAGTCCCAGAACCTATATATTTATTTGAAAAAGGTTAAATTTCTGTAATTCATCCCTCTTTAAATTTGACTATGTTTTTACAAAATCTTCTATAATAAATATCTAAGAAATCAAAACATCATTGCTGTTAACTTTTTATGTAATTCTGGTTAGTAGGACATTTCACCTTTTCAGCGCAACAATGGTCTTAATTTATGTTACCTCTTACTGTGTGGCAACAGTGGGTGTGTCAAAGCGGACCCAAGACAGGATAGATTTTCGTAATTAGAGGCAGAATACCTCAAGATTAACCTATTAGCCCAAGAGATATCATTTTACATGGAGGTCAATGCGAACACCACATATTTAACAGTCTCAGCCGCCATTAGTGAACACGACGAATTCTTGATTGTTTTGGGATTCGAGCATACTACCTAACGATAACAAAAAAGAATATGCCCTAATCAACTAGACCACTGCGGTTGATAATGAATCCTCTTATCACAACTATATGTATGACATCTCTGTTTTAGAATTTAGTAATTTATACGTGGATAAAAATCAACTTACATTGTATATAAACTTATCCTAATTGTCTATCATAATGTAATAATGCTCTAAACGGATACTGACATAAAGGTAACGCAAAAATTTTAAATTCAAAATGTTTAGGGTTTTATTATTTAAAAGAAAAAATCATATGATAAATAAAAAAATGGTTGATTATATTCTAATGTAAAAAATGTTTGTGTAAAGATACTTTAAACTTACAATTATGGACTCATAAATGTATATATATATATATATATATATATATATATATATATATATATATATATATATATATATATATATATATATATATA
>JAPDSC010107131.1:0-17944 GCA_026290005.1 Latrodectus geometricus
AAATTTTGAAAAATTAGAAGAATAATTTTGGCCCTATTCACATTGTGCATTGAATTTTGCAAAATTTTCATGTACAGAAACTGTTATTAATTTAGCAAAAATCCAATATATAAATACTTTGATTGGTCCATTTATTATATTAAATACATTTTTGACTGATCAAGTTAATTAATTTATTATAAAATATTTTTTTAAGAAAAATATTTTTTATAAATGTGTTGTGTTATGCTCCGAAACTATTAACGTGTTATCGTTTTATACTGTTCTAAACTTTAAATAAAATATTTGAAATTTTATTTCTATGCTTACTATGTTGTTGTGACATATTTAAGCAAACGAAATTAGCCAAAAATGTACTTTCCCCATTGTCAGAAAATACTAAAAGTACGGATGTCTCTTCCAGGTTTTAATATAGACAATACGTGAGATATAAATAATCACAGGATTAGGATATTCAAACAATTTGCTATAAGTGGATAACAAATCAATCTATATTGAAATTAAAGACTGCATTTAACTTAAAATGAACGAATAAATCAAAGTCTGTTATTATTTTCATTATAAAAATTGAAATTTAAAAAATTCGAAGAATTATTTTTGCCATATTCACATTGTGCATCGAATTTTGCAAAATTTTCATGTACAAAAACTTTCATTAATTTAGCAAAAATCCAATATATAAATACTTTGATGGGTACATTTATTATATTAAATACACTTTTAACTGATCAAGGTGATTAATTTATTATGAAACATTTTTTTAAAAAAAATATTTTTTATAAATATGTTGTTTTATGCTCCGAAACTATTAACGTGTTATCGTTTTATTATATTATAAACTTTAAATAAAATATTTGAAATTTTAATTCTATGCTTATTTTGTTGTTGTGACATATTTAAGCAAAGAAATGTAGCTAAAAATGTACTTTCCCCATGGTCAGAATATACTAAAAGTACGAATGTCTCTTCCAGGTTTTAATATAGACAATACGTGAGATATAAATAATCACAGGATTAGGATACTCTAACAATTTGCTATAAGTGGATAACAAATCAATCTATATTGAAATTAAAAATTGCATTTAACTTAATATGAACGAATAAATCCAAGTCTGTTATTATTTTCATTATAAAAAATGGAAATTTTGAAAAATTAGAAGAATAATTTTGGCCCTATTCACATTGTGCATTGAATTTTGCAAAATTTTCATGTACAAAAACTGTTATTAATTTAACAAAAATCCAATATATAAACACTTTGATGGATCCATTTATTATATTTAATACACTTTAAACTGATCAAGGTGATTAATTTAATATAAATTATTTTTTTACGAAAAATATATTTTATAAATGTGTTGTGTTACGCTCCGAAACTATTAACGTGTTATCGTTTTATATTATTATAAACTTTAAATAAAATATTTGAAATTTTATTTCTATGCTTAGAATGTTGTTGTGACATATTTAAGCAAAGAAATGTAGCCAAAAATGTACTTTCCCCATTGTCAGAAATTACTAAAAGTACGTATGTCTCTTCCAGGTTTTAATATAGACAAAACGTCAGTTATAAATAATCACAGGATTAGGATACTCTAACAATTTGCTATAAGTGGAAGTAGTATATGTCCGGTCTTCAGGACACTCAAAAAACGCTATATTTTTTGCAAAATTAGACCTATTTTGCAAGTTTTATAGCTGTTTTTTGATGAAAAATTGTAAAAATAGAACATTTTCAATTTTTAACAATTAAACAAAAAAGTGTTTTTTCAATAAAAAGTGATGATTTTTCACTATAAAATGCAGTATTGTTAGCTTTTTTAAGCTGTTTTATGATAAAAGTTAGATAAAATTGAGTTTTTTATAGTTAAAATTTAAAGGAAAAAGTATGTTTTTTAATAAGAAATGCTATGTTTTTGTAAGTTTTTTGAATTGTTAAGATAAAAGCCATTGTAAGTGTTTTTTTAAAAAGATAAAGATTTAAACTTCTTCCAACTCGTAATCATAATATTTGTCATTTATTTTACCTTTGTAATTGAATAGATAATTATTTTTATTTATTTTCTTAATTGCTTTTTCAGATAAATCACCATGACAAGAACTTAAGTAAAAATCTTTTTCATTATCGTTTACTTCTAGTTTTGCAATTAATGAAGTTCCAAATTTTGTTTTGATTTTTTTCAAAGATATCAATTTGTATTTTCCAACTTCTAAATCTCTCAATTTAAAAGTTTCAGGATATATATTCTTTTTGATGTTGTTGAATTCTTCCATTTATGATATTTCATTTTATTAAATGGTTTTACGTTTTCAAAAATATTTTCTGAAGATATTTATTTATAATATAATAAGATGTTTCATCTACTAGTTCAAGTGCTTTTTCTCTAATATCCTTATTTTCAACTTTTAAAATTAGATCTGTTATTTTTTCAATATATTTCATTATTAAATCATCAATTCCCGATCTGTCATGTTTTTTATTGATGTCAATTAAATCGCTAATCACTTTTGAAAATTCATTTATTTCTTCACTGATATCTAAGTTCTTTATTTCTTCCATTTATAGTATTTAATTTTATTAAATGTTTTTACTTTCTCAAAAGTATAGATTTTCTCAAAACTATCTGAATATATTTATTTATAATATCATAAGACGTTTCATCTACAACTTCAAGTGCTTTTGATTTTACATCCTTGTTTTCCACTTTTAAAATACTGATATCTAAGTTCTTTATTTCTTCCATTTATAGCATTGTGTTTTTTAGAAGTGTTTTCTTATACTGACAACATTTATACAAAGAACACATAGGACCTAATATCCTAGGACATTTAGGTATATCAAGAACAATAGCTGATATATTTAATTCCTTAAATATTTTTTTCTCAATTGTTCCTCCTTTATAAGCAAATCTACCACCATATTCATCATGCAAATATAAAATATAATTTTTAACATTTTCATTACTAATCCATAGACTCTTATCATCTGGACATCTTTTAAATCTAAGACCGTGAATTTCAAGAGTGCATTTACGAACGATATTCATTTCTTGTTCTGTTAATTCACAATTGGGTGTAAATACTTGAATTGTTTCAGAAATTGGTTCTGTTAAATGCGTCCAACTAATTTCTCTGACAATTATTTTATCTGGAAGGATAAATCCTTGAATATTGAATATCAATGATATATCAGTCATTTTATTTTAAACGCATTTTTATAAAAGCTTTTGAATAATTTGAAATCACCTACCCCAGATCTAGAGGGGGTAATTTTAGAAATAAAAATAAGAAAGAATAAAATAAAAATTTTGAAGATAAAAAATATGAAAGATAAAAATTTAAAGATAGAAAATAAGAAAGATAAAAATTATTGAAGATATAAAAATTAAAGATACAAAATATAAAAGATATTAATATCCAAAGGGAACAGTATTATAATCATCTAAGATTCTACGTTTATCAAATCCAAATGTATATCTTTTATTTGTTTTTATACTTGAAATATTTCTATCTTTTTCGATTTTAAATTGGTTGATTTCTACATCTAAATAATCTGTTTCACCAGTTATTATTTTCATTCTACTATCAAAATCTAATATCGTTTCACTTTGATACGACATTTTAAATCTTTTAACTTTATCACATATAACACCATTATTTAATTTATATCCATAATCTTTACTTGCTCCAGCTATCCAAGATTCTATGTATTTATCATTTCCCAATTCATCAGTCCATTCTCCTAACATACATCCAGTTTCAATTTTATTAGTTCCATTGTCTATATATACAATACTGTCTGTATCATAATAAAGTACTTTATCTCCTAATTTATCAAGCATTTTATGTAATCTAATTCTAGCAGAACTCGTTGTAAATGCTGCTATATATACATTGGTATTGAAATTGTTTTTAACATATTGATCTTTCATTTTATAACTCATTTCAACACAGTCGCTATTCATAAAATTCATATTTAAATCTTTAATTGTATCATCTAAAATGATTTGATAAAATTCTTCAATTTCCATTACATATTTAGTCTGTTGAACATTAAGTCTTTGAGCAAACTTACCCCATAAGGAATTTAAACATATTTTAGCTATAAATCTCATACCTGGAGTTTCTTCAATTTTATCTTATTTTATACCTAATTTTTCTTTAACTACTTGTCTGTATTCTTTTTCACTTTTAAAATTGTTTTTCCATTTATCACAGGTTTCTAATTTTATTTTTAAAAATGTTTTGACATACTCTTTAAATAATTTTTTGGTCTTATTTTCAAAATGCCACACTTCATAAATATTCTTTATTTTATATCCTTTTTCGATAGCTAGTTTTATCTCATCAGTTGTCCAAGTTCCAATTATACATCTTTTCTTATCACTGTGTATACATTCAGAATTCCTTATCTCGTAACAGATTTCGCATTTTCTCTTTTCTAAAAGTGTTTTGAAATGATTACATTTTATTGTTTCTGAACATCTTTTACACAAGGAAAATATTAATTTTTCTGCTTTATATGGTAATACAGGATGATATAATTTCCTAGGTGGAAGCACTTTACATTTTATTAATCCATACCATTTCTCATCATACATTTTAGGATTAAATATCTTTTCAGGATGCCCAATAGGATAATAATCAAAGTAATTAACAGTTGGATATAATGAACATACATCTATATATCTACCTTTCAAATTATCTTTCATTTCATATTTTAATTTAGTTGGTTCACATCTTCCTCCATAAAAAGCATCTCTTGGATTTAAAGGTTCAATGAAATCTCTTTTCCATTTCTTTTTCATATATTTCTTTATATCTTTATTATTATCAAAATCACATTCCCAAATATTAACTAATTCATATCCAGCTTTAATTATTTTTTTGTTTATCTTTTTAGTTCTTTTATATAAATCTTTCATAAGCATTTGATTCACAGTATTTATTTGTGTTTTTGAAAAGCATTTAGGACATCCATGCCAAAAGCATCCATGAAATTGGAACACTGTATTATCATAAAATCCATCAACCTTGTAATATTTTTTACCTAATTTTAATTTTTTCTCTTTACCATGTAAAGCATGTTGTATATTAATATTTTCTTTTTGAGATATATAATCTAACCAAGCAATTGATCTTTTACTGTATTGATCTTTTTTAATTACATCTTCATCAACACCAATTGTATTCACTTTCAAGAATTTATCTCTATAAATTGCCATACATAAACCAGCTAAAGTTACATATTTAAAAGGATCAACATTCATAATTTCTAAGAATAATCTTCTTAATTCTAAACATCCTTTTCTCAAAATATCTACATCAGATCTACAATATTTAATGAATTCTTTTTTAAAATCAAATGTTTCATGTTTTACTGAATCATACCATTTATTAAATTTTTTCCTTTCCTCTTTAATCATATTATCATATCCATAGTAATATTTTCCAGGATATTTACCTACATAGATTTGATTATTTTCAGTGTTAAATAGATGAGGAAAATATCCTTTTGCTAATTCAGTTAATCCAAAAGTCTTAGGAAATTTTTTAAGCGCACACATTGTAAAATTAATTGAATCTACAAATTTTATTTTATAATCTTCAGCATTCATAAAATTAAGCTTATTGCCTTGATAAATTGTGTATACTTTGATTTGATTTTTAAAGCAATATTTTGCTAAAAATTGAAAATCAAATCATTTTCCATAATGAGCTATAACTGTATATCCATAATGATAATAATTAAATAACCATTCACAAAAATCATTTTCGTTATTGAATATTTTTTCATTACCTTTAAAATCATGGCATATAATTAAATTAACTTTATGAACTCCTGAATCTTGAGTTGTTTCAACATCAAAAAATAAATATTTTTCAGTATAATCATGTTTACATTGGACACACCAATCCTTTTTATTTTTTATATTTTGAACACAATTATTTTCACAAACACCTCCTTTACAATCTTTTTTCTTCATAAAACATTTGTGATCTTTGTTAACCCATTTCCAACAATTTTTACATTCGTATTCACCACATTTGTGATCCTTTAATTTTCTTTCGTATGTTTTTAATATACGCTTACATTTTAAACATTTTGCAATTATCTTACAAACACTCAATCCTTTTTTATTTATTTGTTTATGATTATCAAAACAATTTTTTCCTTTAAATTTTCTATTGCAATGCTTACAAAATATATCATCTCCTTTACAATCAGATTCTTTAACAAAACATCTGTCTCATTTTAAAGGACGCTTATGTTTATTTGTTTTTGCATATCCAAGTTTACAGTAATCACAATAATTATCTTTACCTAAAAATCCTGTCATTGATGTAATTACATTAAAATGATTCCTATCTTTATAAATAAAAATACATGTACATTTTTGTATATACTTACCACTATATATAATCTGATTTCCATTCTCTCTACATACTACATTGATTTGAATACCTAAAAATTTTTCAAATATTTTAACCTCTTCCAGGTTACAAACTTCTAATGGTATATCACATAAACTATGTAATTTTGTAGCTAGATTTTTCTGTAATATACGACCTTTTTTAATATACTGAATTTCGTTATTTGTTAAGTTTTTAATAACTAATTTCTTACTTAATAATTCATGATTTTGAATAGCTAAAGCTACTACTATCGATCTAGCTAAACATAAATTATCATCATTTTTAATTTGTAAAATACTTTTCTTTTTAACTGGATCTGTTTCAGAATATAATTTTAAATATCTACCTCCTTGAGGTAATTCAATTACATTAAAATCAAAACTGCATTCAGTTATATTTAATTCTTTATATTCAATTTTATTATTTAAAGTTTCTAAATATACGTCATAAGCATCTTTAGTATTCATCATATCAGGATGAAAAGGAACACTTAATTTAGGATTATATACAATTATATCAACTTTACCATTTATATTTCCAATAGCTCTTTTAAATATTTTTCTTAAAATATCATAATAATTTTCAGGTAAAATTTTAGATCCTTCAACTCTATATTGTTTTCTATATACTTTATATTTTTTAATATATTCACCTCTGGATTCAATAATTTCATAATCAGGTTTAAATTACTTATTTTAACTTCTTTTTTAATTTTTTTACTTTTTAGAGGCTCAAAATCTTTAGTATCTTTATTAAATTTTAAATTATATGAATCAAATAACTTTTTAATATTTTCTCTTCTCTTTGGATATTTAATAAATATTTTCTTTTTACGATCAAAATAATCAGAAGTATCTAAATCTAATATATCTGTTAATACTTGTTTATAATTTCCAGTTTTTCTAATATATGATATTATAGATTTAATAATATCATTCTTAGATTTACTTTTGCTTTTTATTTTTAAATCTTTTATAACATTTTTCAATTTTTGAATACTCAAAGTACTCAAAGCATTCTCAATATGAACAAAAGCCATACTTGTATTGAAATAAAAAACAAGGAATTTTTTATTTCTATTTATTAGAAAGTATTTTTATAAAGGGATTTCAAAAATAGAAATTTTTATTTTCTATTTATTAGAAAGTATTTTTATAAAGGGATTTTAAAAATAGAAATTTTTATTTTCTATTTATTAGAAAGTATTTTTATAAAGGGATTTTAAAAAAGATAAAATGTTTTAAAAGATATTAATATTTAATATTTAAGATTTCATTAACAGCCATTATATCTGCTAATAATTTTTTGTGTATTTTGCTCTTCTCATGTCTTGCGCGATGCCAAAGGGTGTAGTACCTGCCACAAATACAGCGCTCAGATTGAGAATAAATATCTTTGGTACACTGTATACAACGCGACATCCTTTTCTTTATATGCATATAAAATTCTTCTTCATTCTTTTTTATCTTACAATCTCTACAAATCATTTCCATTTATTATGGTTTATTTTTTTAAATAGAAATACTTTATATAAATTATGATTTGAATAATTTTTAAGTAGCCCCAAATTGGGGCTACATATAAAATAAAAAAATCTCTTTAAAATTCTAATGTTTTAAAATTTTTAAAAAATCATTACATACAGACGTATTGTTTCAGTACGTCCAGATTTATTAATAAAATATGTATTTGAATGTATGTTTTCTATTATTATTTATTAATATTTTAGAGGCCGTGTTTCACGGCATCCTATAAAATAAAAAATTCTCATTAAATTTCTAATCTTTTAAAAATTCTAAAAAGTCATTCCATACAGATACATATTTATTTTCCTTAACTTTTAAATTATTTTCAATTCCAAAATATTCCCAAATCTTTTTCATGATATACAGATATTTTATAGTTTTTTTGTAATAACTAAAATCTAAAAATTTGTAAAACATTTCATCTGCTTGTGTTCTATATTTTAAATTATGTTTTCTTTTCAGTTGTTTAAAAAAGTTTATTCTGCTTGCATATCTCTGTTTTAAAAATGATTGAATATTTACATTATAATAATTTTCATCTTCTGAACTATCATATGTAATATCTTTCTTTTGAATATTTTTAAAAACTTTTAAATATTGATTTGGTACAGAAATATTATTTTCTTCATCACTAGAATAATATATTTTTTCAGCTTGAATAAAATCATCCATTTATATATTTTCTAATTTTAAAATATAGATGGAAGCACTATTCATTGAAAAACTGTTAGGACATGGACAAATAATTAAATATTATTGACAATTACTAAATATTACCAGAATTAAATTCCAGGAACACTTCATCAAAAGCATATTAAAATAAAAATGAATAATATTTGACTATAAATAAATATATTTTATATATATTTTGAAGTAAATAAATATCCGAAAAAAGGAAAGTAATTAAAGATTTAAAAAACTTGCTTTTAAACTGTTATGTTAAGAGCAAAGTTTAATAGATATAGTTATTAGATAAACCCAAAAAAAAGTTCGTCTCTCAGGTCCCAGTAGCTTAATAGTTAGAATACTAGAATATCATGAATTAGTCCTGAGTTCGAGCCCTGCTCTCTCTTCTATATAAAAAAAAAATTTAGAATGAGTTGATGCAATTAAGATAGGGCTCTTTACATAGAACCAGGAAATGAAAAAACTGGGACCGAGATGTAAAAAGTGTGGTGGACTGTATGGCCCTCTGGGGGGTGCTGGCACCCCCCAAAAATAAATATTATAATTTCAAGTTAAAGTCCACCACACTGAGAGGGCCTTTTGCTATTTTTTTCTAAATTTATTTATTAATTATATTAATATTTATCTATTAAATATATTTTTAAATAATTAATATATAAAGATATATAAATCTTTTTCTTTTCTAATAATTTTTTTAATACGCAATGATTCTCTTAATCTATAAACCCAAACATCTAACAAATCCCAATTATCTTCAAATTCTTCAAATATATCTTTAAATATTAATTGCTTAAAATAATGTAATTTTAATATTCTTTTTATATGTAATTCCATTATTCTCATATTATCATAACTATCTAATTTAAAATCTGGCCTTCCAAAAAATACAACTATATGATGATTTTTATGTCCTAATTATCATATTCTAATTCTATTCTAAATGTAAATAGATTGATATTCAATAGTAATACTTTTGTAATATTTTTCAAACATATTTATTTAAATATAAAATAGTGTTCTCTTATAAAATTAATATAAAAAGTGTAAAATAATAAATTTGAAAGGGGGGGGGGGGTACAAAACGTCCCCCCCTTTTGTGAACAAATCTGTTGTATATATTTATTAAAATAAATAGAATTTAACGAACTGAATTATTTTTAAAAAGTATTTATAAAAATGAATTACTATAAATGACTTCTTTAAAGGACGTATGTTATGAACAAATTAAAGATAATTATTGGTATGGATTGTTTGGAGATTTTAAATTGATAATAGATAAGGAGACAGGATTTTTCAATGCAACAAATCTATGTAAATCAGGGGGTAAGAGATTTAAAAATTGGTTAAGAAATAAACAATCTCAAGAATTAATAATATTTTTAAGTGATTTTGATAAAAATTCTCAGAGCTCGAATTCGAGCCTTGAGAATTCTGATAAAATTTTATATAAAGTGTATGGTAGTAGAGCTATTAAATATAATTTTAATGGAACTTATGTTTCAAAAGATTTAATAACTAATATTGCTTGTTGGATATCACCTGAATTTTCTAAAAAGGTAAATGATATTGTTGTTAATTATTATACAAATGATTTTATAGAAAAATATAAGTATAAAGTAGACAAAATAAAAAATAAATTAGAAAAAGTTAAGAATAAAAATTTAGAATTAAAAAAGATTAATAATGAATTAGAAACTGAAAATCAAGAATATAAAGAATTAGAAGAAGATATATCTATTAAAACAATTAATGAAGCAAAGAGACATGTATTTCTATTAATTGAAATAAATGACTCAAAATCCATACTATGCAATGAGAACTCAAAGAAAATCTAAAAATCAACATATAGCAAAATTAAAAGAAAAATATCCAAAATTAAAAGTAATTTATGAAATAAAATATAATCCAAATTCTATTAATTTATTTAATAGAGTTAGAGAGCATATAGATAATATAGAAGTATATTTCAATGGTATAAAATTATTAAATAATTATACAATTGAACAATTCATAATAGATATTGAAAAACTAAATAAAATAAAATCTAAACATCAAAAGATAAATAATTTGTATTTTTAATTTTTCTTGTTGATATTTTATCTTTTAATTATAATTATTGGGGGGTGAGAATTCTCCCTACCCAAAATTATCATTTTTAAAAAGGTAGGTGATTTACCTACCTCTTAATTTTGAATTAAATCTTTTTTATCTATCCAACTATTATATTCATCTGGATAATTTAACCACTTTACAAATAACTTGTTTCCTTTCTTTTTTATTATTTTTTCAATTTTATATATATTATCTTTTTTATCATATTTAACTAATTCCTTTTCATAATAAGTACCTTTAATTTCTTCGTTGTTTAAATCTCTTATTCTATAAGTAATTGGATCTGTTTTTAACACTTCAGATATTATAAAAATTTCATCTGTAAATGTAGGATGATAACCTCTTGTAA
This sequence comes from Latrodectus geometricus, assembly GCA_026290005.1. Lineage (NCBI taxonomy): Eukaryota > Metazoa > Arthropoda > Arachnida > Araneae > Theridiidae > Latrodectus > Latrodectus geometricus. Next base: position 11,092 of record JAPDSC010107131.1, read on the forward strand.
AAGTTTCTTTATATTTTGAAATTCTTACTTTATCACCTTCTTTAAATTTTGGTTTTCTGATAATTTTTTAACATACAAATTATTGTATACAATATTTTCTTTTTCTTTTTTACTTGCTTCTGTTGGTGTCATTTTAATAGATCTATGATAAGAGTTATTATAATTGTAAACTAATTTATCTAATACATCTATATATCTCTTTATATTATTAACTGCTAAATATTTTCTTATTTTTACATTTAAAGTTCTATTGAATCGTTCAACTACTGAGCATTTAATTTCTGTATTATTAGTACCAAACCATTGAATATTATTTTCTGAAAAGACTTATTGTGTTAAAGAAGATAAAAATTCCAAACCATAATCAGTTTGTATATTTGATGGTCTTCTCTCTTTGAATATCTTTTTAAAAGCATTTGTTACTTCCTCACCTGTTTTTCTTTTAATTGGAACAGCCCATGCATATTTACTAAATATATCTATAACAGTTAATATGTAATTGATACCATCATTATATTTACTAAAAGGTTTTATAAATAATAAATCTGCTTGCCATTGATCATCAATATTTGAAACATAAATCCTACGTCTTTTAAATTTACGAATTATAGGTTTATATCTTGTATACATATCTTGAGTATGAAGAAAATCAGTAATATCTTTTTGAGTAGATTTTGTTTTTCTTTTTAATTCATTGATACCACAATAACCTTTAAAAGGATCATAATATACATCTTTTAAGATGTTGTTATTTGTTTTTTTAAAAAAACACTTTTCTTTGAATTACAATTGACACAAATTCCTTTCATCATAGGTTTTCCATTTTTAGATGTAGTAGTTATAACGTCTTTACTATCTGTATGAGTTTTACATTTTAAACAGTAAATGAGTGAACCCATTCCAAATGTCTTTTTTGCTTTAATGATTGGCTTAACAATTCCTCTTTCCAATCTTTCACGAATTGTAGGGTTTGGAATTTCATCTAATTCCTTTAACATATTTGTATCACATATTTCGTTTCTAGTTTTAGTATCTTTATTTTTTAAATAACAAATATCATGTTTATATACAGTTCCATCAACTCTGTTAATTGGTTTGCTCCATTCTTTGTATGATAAATCTGGATTTAATCTTGTTTTACCATGTAGTAATTGAGTTCCAGGACCTGTAAATGAATGTCCAGGTAGATGCATTTCAAATGGTAAATTGTTAATAGATTTATTAATAACACCTTTTCCATTTTTATACTTGCAATTCTTTTTATTACACATTTATTTAGACATAAAATTATTTATCAACATATTTATAATCATTTAATTGAGTCTTCTTTATATATTTTTCTATAGGAAAATATTGTAAGGTTTGAATATATTCATCTTCTCTCATATATACTTCTGGTTTAGTCAAATTGTTTGATTTCAATAAATTTAACAGCTGTTTATAAAACTTATAAGCTTGTTTATATTCACTCTTTTTAGCAGAAATATTTAAAGACTTATCAATTATTTCAATGACGCCTGCTGTAATACTCAATGCTGATAAGAGAAGAAAAACGGATCCAGATAAACCAGATGCACTAAATAAAAATTTACCAACTGATAAGGAAACACTCAATTTATTCATCAGTTGATAAGACTTAGGATATATATAAACTCACTTTTCCAAATATTCTTCCATTTATAAAGGCTCAAAATTTCTTCGATATCTCATATTTAGATTTACTAAATCCAACATAAAGAAATCAAAACGCTTTTGAATTGCTTTCTTGTATAATTTTTTAAATTCTTCATTAGTAAGATTTCCATCAATTTCTCTAATAATCTTTTGGATTTCTCTAGGTTGTAAACTAAAGAAAATAAAATAATTACAATTCTTTCTTATATTAATAGGAGTAGAATAATATGATTGACTCAGATAAATAATGGATGCATTTTTCTTTCTTCCTCTGATAAACAATTCAGCTATATCGCTTTGATCTTTTTCAGTTATACAATCATCAAAAATTACTAGATTTTTCATACATGGATCTAAATCATCTACTTTTATGAATTCTTTGGAATCGGAAGAAAATAATACTTGTTCTTTTTTATATTTATTAAACAATTCCAACAATAATTCTTTTCTCTTTGGGTTCTTACAATTTGCGATATCTTCTCTTTCAATATCATTAAACATTGTAAAATTTTCTTGCAGTGTTATATATTTTGGTTCATAAATATCTTTGGCACATACAAACAAACCATCAAATTTTAAATAGTCATATATTAAATTAACAAGCAAATTAGTTTTTCCTGATCCTGAACTGCCTACAATTAAAAGTCTAAAAGGATGTTTTGGTAATGAAGGATTTTGATTTTCATCTGTAAATTCTTCAGGTTCCGTATAATCTTTTATTTTTATCATTTATTTATTTTTAAAATATCTACTCGGAGTAAAAATTAATCTACTCGTTGTAAAAAATAATCTACTAGGAGTAAAAAATAATCTACTCGGAGTAAAAAATAATTTACTGATAAATAAATGAATATTATTGAACGTGAAAGAAATAAGAAATTAAAACAACAGATTAGAAACGAGTTAGAACTAATAAAATTACAATCTGAAAAAAGAAAAAATAATGAAGTTAAACTTGAATCTGATTTAGGTATTCAAAAATCTTTAAAAGTATTTCATAAACCTGTAATTGAAAAATTACAAGACCAGGAAACTTCAAGAAAACAAAATGTTGTAAGTATTCAATATGCTATAAAAGATTTAGCAGATAATATGTCTTTTATACCTCAACATGAATCATCTAAACAATTGGAATTAGATTATTCTTCAGATGCAGGAAAATTAATGGAAAAAGCTGAAGGAATAATAAGGCTGAATTTTAATAAGGATTTAGATTTTAACTTACTTAAAAAAGAAGGATTAGAATTACCTTCTGAGCTTTTAAATAAAACAGATGAAGAGTTAGAGGAAATAATTAAAATAGCTAAATCTAAACGAGATGATTATAAAAGACTTAAAGGAAATTTAACTAAAAACAGAAATTATGAGACTAGTGAGAAGAAAAAACGAAATATACAAGATAATATAAATATAACCGATTATAATATGAATGGTTTAAAATGTACATAAAAGCATTGAATACTCTTAAAGCAGGAAATGAATATATAGGCAGTGGTATAAATAAATTAGATGATTTAACAAGTAAAATATGCAAGGGTTCAAAGTCTAAAAAAATTTATAATCAAATAGTTATTACATTAGATAAACTTTTAAAAGAAGGAACATTAACAAGTGATTTTGTAAAAGAATATTATAGAATATTTTTACTTTAAATAAATTTATATAACAAAGAAAGTTTATTTGAGTGATAATCAAATTTCAAAATTAAAATCTGGATATAAAAAAGGAGAAGAAGTTTCATTGCAAATAGATAAAAGTAAAACTCCTAATTATGATTTACATCTTACCAATACACAAATCAATCAAATTGCAAAAGGTAAAAGAATTACAATTAGTAAAACTCAATTACGAAAGACAGGAGAATTTTTACCACTCTTGATTCCTATTCTAACATCTTTAGGACTTGGAGCTGCTAGTAGTTAGCTGGATGGGGCACTAAAAAATTATTAGATAAAATTTCAGGATCTGTAATTTAAAAAAAAAACGTTGTGGAAAGGGGGTTTATCTTCCCTCGGAATATCCAACAAAATAATAGATGAAAATATGAAAAATGAAAAAGGATTTAGAGGTACATTTACTATAGATATGCTATCTAAAAATATGAGAAAATTTGAAAACGGAATTATTAATTTAGATGTATCTACAGGTAGTGGAACTCACTGGGTTTGTTATTATAATGATCCAATATATGATTTTGTAGAATATTTTGATCCCTTTGGAGAATATGAATTTGAAAAAATAAAAATAAAAAATGATTTTCTTCCTAAAAATATTGTAAATTATTTAAAATCTTCAGGAAAAGAAATTCGTTATAATTCTAGTTTTTTACAACAACCTACATCTGTAAAATGCGGTTTATATTGTATGAAATATATAACTGAAAGAAATAAAGGTAAATCACCTATTGATATTTTATACTCATTTACTCAAGAACCTAGTATTTCCAATGAAAAAATAGTTACTTATAAATAAATGAAGTACCTCATTTTAGATTCTAAAAATGCTAGTAAATCAGAAGATTTTACTATTGAATATTCTAACCCTTTTAATTTTAAGGAAATAGCTCTTCAGTCATTTTCTATGTATATTTCATGGAATAATATTACTGAGAAGAAGAATAAATTTTCATATTTTGATGGTAAGAAATGGATTGAATTTACTATTCCAAATGGTCATTATAGTATAAAAGGTTTGAATCGTTATATGGTTAAATACTTTGGAAATGATCCTCCAATATTATTTGGAATTATAGAAGAAAGACAAAGATTTGCAATTAAATTAAAAGAACATTATAAAATTGATTTATCCAAAAGTGAATTGTACAAAATTTTAGGATTTGAAGCAAAAATATATGAAGATGCAGAACAAGAAGGTAAATATATAGCAGATATAGCTAATGGAAATGATAATATTTATATTCATTGTGATATAGTAGATGGTGCTTATATAAATCACTTTCAATCTGATGTGATTTACTCATTTACAACTACAAATCCTAATGGAAGTTTATATTCTAAAGAATTTGATAAACCTATATTTTTTCCTGTTAAATCTGATTCCATACATAGAATTAGAATGAAAATTACAAATCATCGAGGTGAACTAATTGGTTTAAATAGGCAAGAGGTACAATACAGATTTATAACTAAATAAATGAACAAACACAGATTGTACAGAAAGAGTAAAAAAATAGAAGGAAGAGGTTTCTTTTCTGATTTGATAGGTGCGATAGGAAAAGAAACTAAACCTATTATACAAGAAAAATCTAAAGATTTCATAATAGAAAAATTAAATGAGATTTTATCAAAATAGAAAAAACATGGTGCAGGATTGAAAATTTTTTATCCTAAATAAATGAACAAAATTTGTGATTTGAGTGATACCAGTTATTATTATAATAACGAAATTGAAAGCTTTGAATATAGAGAAATTAAACAGGAGAATAGAGATAAAAACAATCCATATGAAAATGCCACATATAATTTCTTTATAAATGATACAAATGCTAATATATTATATTCTGAAGGTTATCTGCAACAAGAAATTAAAATTGTAAAAGGTGATGGAAGCAATATAAATAATGAAAATGTTACTTTTGTAAATGGTGGTGGTTTAATTAATTCGAGCAGATTAACAATAGGAAATACTGAAATTGAATCTACTATTAATTATAAAGCAATCATGAATCAAGTATTAGGATTGATAAATTTCACACCTGATTATTCAACATCTGAAGCTACTAATATGTTTTTCTATATGGATACTTCTGAATATGCTGACAGAAATAATTTCAAATATAATGGAACTTTGGTGGATGCAACTAAAATTACTGATTTTTATAATAACTTTAAAATGAATGAAAAATATAATGATGGATTTGCAAAAAGATGGAAATTCACTAAAGGTAGTCAAACTGTAAGAATATGGATACCATTGAAATACATATTTGACTTTTTCAGAGAATATAAAAAAGTACTTACAGGATTTCAAATTAAAATAGAAATTCAAAGAAACGATGGTAAAAATATGTTATATACAGATATTCAAAATCCTGATTTCAAAGCAGTTGTTGAAGACTTATCTCTCTGTTTACCATATGTTAGATTTAAAAATTCAGCTGCTGTAAAATTCAATCAACTAAAATTATCTGATACTCCAATAGAAATAAATTGGGATCATTATAATATTATCAAATCAAATTTATTTACTAAAAATGCTAGTGGATCTTATAATATTCCTGCAACATCTGATGAAGTTTTAAGTTTATACGTCATTCCTCAATACGATGAAAGAAATGAAAATATGAACCAAAATAACATGATGTTTGATAACTTGGATATGACAGAATGCTGGTTAATGATTAATAACATAAAAATTCCAACAGTAAGTTATTTCATGGATTTTAATAAAAAACATTATAATCGAATATATACAGCTCTTTTAGAAGCAGGAATGAACAACATAAATGCTGAAACAGGTTGCATGATTGATTATTCAAATTTTAGTAAATATCCTATAATTTGTTTTAATCTAGAAAATCATGAAAATTATACAAACCTGAATAATTTAATGATTGAATTCAATTGGAGATTAAAAAATAATACTACCAAAAATTACTTTTTCTACTTCATTTTGAAAGAAAGAAACAAATGCTCTATGAACATGCAATCTGAAGAAATAACGATGATTAAAACATTGAAAGCATAATGAGTTTATTACATTAATAAATGACAGCTTATTATCCTTTGTTTGATGATGAAATAAAAGATGGACGTCCAGGTCCTCCAGGTGTAAGATTTAAATTAACAAACGATGGAAATTACGATATAGAAAAAAAGAATTTAAGAAATGTAAATGAACCTTTAGAATTAACTGATTCTGCTACAAAATCATATGTGGATAGAATTCATGAACATTTTAAACAAGACGTTATAAATTTATCAGATGCTTCTCTTATTAATTATGATTCTGATTACTATAATGCAAAACATAAAAGAATTTCAAATGTGTCAGATCCAAAAGATTTACAAGATTCAGCTAATATGAATTATGTGAATAAAATTGTACAAGAATTAGAACAAAAAAGTCTAATACATTCAGCTCAAGGTAGTTTTGACGCTAAAGATAAAATAATTGGCAATATAAAAGATCCTGTAAACGAAAAAAACGCTGTTAATAA
>JAPDSC010107163.1:0-10173 GCA_026290005.1 Latrodectus geometricus
TTTACTTAATGATTAATAAGTACTTATTTTTTAATAGTGGGTCAGGAAATAAAATCTCCAAGAATATATAAAATAACCAATCCAACTAAGATATTCAGCAAAAGTTTCATTTCAATCGCTCACTGAAGAGCTAATTCCACTGACAAATTTACTTGTTCTTGATTGGTGGACAAAATTGTATATTCAGCATTATTAATGAAAAAAATTATTGGTTTAACTCACAGAACAATTATAAGTAAAATAAAGTGACGTACACATGATCTTAACTTTCATGAAAAAACAACCACTTTATGATTAATAAAAAACAAAAAAGATTATCCTTCGTGAAGAAACAAATTTTCAGTATCTAAAAATATTGCAATAAAAATCTTTTCTTGAATAATAATATTAGTAAATACATCTGCGTAATATTCTGATAAATGATTTTATTTTAAAATATCAAGTGGAAAGCAAATTTCAATTTTGAAAATTTTCTTTATTTCATTTCATTTTTAACAACTAAAAATCGGAATTCAATAAATTAATTGCTATTATAATGGAATGAATAATTTAATAAATTAAAATTATACAAAGGAAATTAAATAAAATTAAGCTAAAATCCTAGATTACCTTTTTATAAGGCAAGGTTAAAAACAACTCATCAGTTGGCTATTAGTTGTCTTTTAATTCAAGGCATTAGTTTATTTTAAATAATTTATTGTCTTATAAATATAACTTTTTTTTTTAAGTTCACAATATATTTTTTCCGTCACTTTCAATTTTATATAATATTTTGAAACGTATTCTTAGCTTTATAATATCCAAACTTTTTATTATTTTTGTTATCAAAAGAATCATAATATTACTGCTTTCAAGCATTAAATCCCTAAAAATTGTTGTTTCCTCCAAAAATACCAAAACTTAATCTTGTTTATTAATTATTCAACTTTAAATCAAAAAATTATTTCTTTGAATTCATTTATCAAATCATGTTTAATTTATAATGTTGTAACATTGATTTATTATGATTCAATGAATTGATTTATTATGCAATGTTGTTATATGTTGACTGTAATGTTGATTCATTATGAAACAGTTCTACTATAAAAAACAATAACAATCAGTATAGTAATTTTACTTGTGAAATATTATTGTTATATTTGTGATATAGTAGTATCATTTCAAAAAAGAAAAATGTATCCAGAGAATTTAATGTATTGTATTTCATTAAAAATAATTTTTTTCTTATAAATTATTATTGAATAAATAAAAAGTAGGATAAATAAATTATTTTTGAAGTATTTATAAGGAAAAGCAGATATAAATATTTTTAAGTAATATAATTCTAAAAATATTTTTCTAAATTAAATACTTCATATCATTGTAGAAGATATATAAATTAGGACTAATATTTTAAGAGTAAAATATTTCATATTATGTTATGTTTTGTTACTGGTGTACATCGAAGTGTATGTCTCAATTTTCTAGTCAAAATAAAATTTTAAAAAAATCTAAAAAATAATGATTGAATGAAGAAGGATAAAAAGCGTGGCTTTTTGAAGGAATTTTTGATTGAATCAAATAAAAGGTGAATTGAACTTTTTTCTTAATCGAATGTAATCAATTCTAATTGAAAATCTAACTACAAAATCGACTTTAAACCAATATTTTAATCAATGACTTTAAATCAATACAGCAATCTTACTTCAAAAACCTTGTTTTGAATTTTTTCGCAAAAGGATTATTGGCTCAACAATCATGTTTAAAACAGCATTTGATTTGAATTGAAGACAAATATTTGCATAAAATGAGGCATATTCTGCTTAGAAATGTATTAGAAACTGCAATATTCAGAGTCTTTCAGTATTTTAAAAAAATCTTTTTAAATCTTTTATCATTAGTACTGGAGGCAACGAAGTGCTTTTAGTCTGGTAGAACCAACTGAATCCGAGTTAGATACAAGGAATTATACTGGTACAACAGCAACTAAGTGCTCTTCAATTTAACTCTCTGAATTTGAATTGAATGTTTGCCCAAAATGAATCACGAATCAATACTTTTTTTTTTTTTTATCTCAAATGGATACTGATATTTTTTCTTTTTATTTCAACAATATTAGTTTTTTCTTAGATGAGAATTTAAATTTTGTATTAAAAATTAAAAAATATGCCACATATAAAAGAAATATGAGATTGTAATTTTCAACCAATACTTATAAAAAAATCATGCAAACTTTTACATTTATCTTAAGTAGACAATAGCTTTTATTTAACTGAAAAAATATTTCAAATTTAAAAGTGAAATTTATTTTTCAATTAAAATCTACAGCCTACTTAAGATTTATAGAAGATTTTAGTTTCTTCTATAATGTGTATTATTTTAAGTGTGGGTGTGATTTCAATTTTACATTCGTATTTTTTGTGCAATTAACCCTTTAAAGATTATTAATGTTAAAGTTATTGGACCATTACTGTTATTAATATAATGTAAAAGAGCATTAATTAAAACGTTAGTGGTTTTTATAAAAATATGAAGAATTTAAATTTAAAAATAGGGCCAAAGCATCTAGTTTTAGTATTTCGAAATTTTTTAAGATTTACGAAATTTTTTAAGATTAAATTTAAATGGTTGTTTAAATTTCTCTTTCTGTAAGGGCATATTTTGACGAGTTCTGATAAAATATAATTCGTTTTTGTAATTGATATTTTTAAGAAGCACTTTAGGTATAGTACAAAATGAGTAAAATTACTTTCTCTTATCTTTTTAAGAATTTTCCGTAGCCTTTATCTTGGAACTTAAATAAAGGAAATAACTGGTACAATGGAATGGAGCATAAAAATGTTCTAAGAGTAGCATCTCATTATTCGTATCTTATTTGGCTTTTATTCAAAAATCAGGTGCTCAGTGGTTTTACACATAGAAGAGTTCGTGGAAACTGTTACGGTCACAATAGAACGAAAAAACATTTGCATAATTTTGTTCTAACGACGTGAACTTTCAAACCTTGTCTTCTGCGAGGGAAAAACTTTCTCTCCACCAAAAGAAATGTTTTATCTTGTCAGGTCTTCAGTGGAGAGGAAAAAAGAGTTCTATTTTCTTTTCTTTCTGCTTTCAGTCAAAGTCGTCTGCTGAAATAAGATTACTTCTAAAACTTGGCTTCGGGGCTAAAAGCCCCTTCCCTAGCTGTTGATAACAACTTCAACTTCTATTCTTGCATCACTTAGTGACGTCAAAAGCGGCCGAAAAATCAGTATGCCCTGAAGAAAACGAACTTAACAGAACATAAAAAATGTTACAGAAGCATATAGATACAAATGTGAGTTTACTCGTTTTAACTGAAACAAGTTAAAAAGTTTTCATTCTCTTGAATAAGATGGCATCTCCCTTAGAACAGTTGAGACGCAATTGTTGCTCAGACTTCTTAGATAAAATGTTACTAGAAAGAGTTCTTTTGGAATTCCTACACAATTTTACGTTTCAGTGTTTCAGCAAAAGATTGTTCAGCATTTTCCCCTTTTATTTCCACCAATAGGCAGCAAATACGAAGATCTTTTTTGTTAGTTAGGAAAATAGCTGTATACTAACTACAAAGTCGGGAAAACAAACTAAACTCCAAATGTTTGTTCAATTTAATCAATGTAAGAGCTTAAAAACTAGAAAAAACAACTCTGATTCTTACAAGATGCTTTACTGTATTCAAAATAAATTCAGAGTTCATTAAATCCAGTTAGAATAGCAAAGTTTAAAATAATTATTTGCGTGACTTAGAAATCAGAATTAAATATTTGAGATGATTACAAAGGAAGTCAAATATCTAATTGCTTAGAGTTATACACCTGGAGCATGTTTTTTTATCAACTATAAAAAAATATTCCTGCTAAAATTTATTACTTTCATCTAACTTAAACTGAAGTAAGCCATGATAAAATACTCTGATGATTTTAATTGTGGAATAAATGATTGTGTATTTAAATTATAATCTAATTCTTTTGTATAACCAGATTTAAAATAAATTGTTTACAATTAAGGTCAATTAAACAATAAATTAGAATTTTACACCCTAAGATTATTTTTAACAATTCTAGGAAAACATGTAAGCAAATTATTCATAGTCTCAATAAACTTTCCATAAATTTTCGTTAGTAAAAAAATGAATAAATATCTTTGATTCATCATCCGTTAATTAAATTTATATTTATTGTAATGGGTGTAAGAAATTAACCACGAATATTAATTTTGATTTACGTCAAAATTTGCCTTTTTGTCTGAAAAATATAATTAGATCAAAGCTGTCAGGGCTCAGAATTGTGATTACAGATTTTGATTTTCATAAATCTACTGAAAATATTTTCCTTTCAATTATATCTATATCATCTTTTTTTTCCGAAACAGGATTCTGTTCTGAATGTGACTATCTATCTTAAAGAAAAGTAAAATAACCAAAAACGTTGTAATAATGGATGAAATTTTTCTGCAAAAGATTAAAAAACTTTTCTAAGGTGATCAAGCATAAAATTTATGTGAGAACACTAATCACATGTAATTTCTGCATTTTAATTTTATTCATATTTATTCGGATCACAAAAAATAATGAAGAATCAAATTTATTCAACAGGATGATTTCACATAGCAATATTAATTTCTAATTAATTTTACTTTCAGTTGAATAAACCAAAAGTGCTTAAAATATTTTGTCGCAAAACTAAAACTATTAATGAATAAATCATGGATGGATGGATTATTTTTTATATCATTACAAATAAAAGAACTTAGGTTATGTTTTGTGATATGCGACTTTAAATTCATCTTCTTTTAGTCTAACTACTTTGTGTTGAGTTATTTCAGCTCTATTCGTATAAATTGTGTATTTTAATTTTGTAATTATTGTGTATTTAAGTTTTCCTTAGATTTTGGTTAAGTACGGAGAAATATATTTTTATTGGTTGGATAATATAATATTTTTAAAAAAGGGATTTTATATACCAAAAATAAATAATTAATATTTGTTCTTTAAGAACGTATTTCCTTTTATAGATATAAGCATATCTGTATTTACAGTACTACAGAAATACTCATAAGGAAAAAGTCTTAAATTCAAAGTTTGGTTTAAAGTTAATATAACTATATCTGAAAATTTTTTCGCAGATTTTTCTAGCTATTTTATATAGGCAGAAAGACGGAGTTATTATAAATTGATATTTTTGAACTCATTAGAACATTGGCTAATTCCATGATGAAGACGAACCAACAATCCTCCGATCAAGAGAATTCTTACCATGGAAAAAAAAATTCTTCATATGGGATCCAGATATTTGTAATTTAGTACTTTTAGCTAAAATATTTTAAATTTCTATCTAAATTAATTTATGAATGATATTTTTTGAAATGATCTATTTTAAAATGGACCGAAAGAAAATGATATGAAATGTCAATAAAATTCCTGGATAGTTTTCCCTTTTCTCTTACATATTTGAAAAAATTAAACAAAACCTAAGAAAAATATTCTATTAAAACTATTAGACAAATAAAAAATACCTTTTATAAACGACTATATTAAAGAAGTAATAATATACCTTGTTAAAATACTTTTTTTAAATTAAAAATGGATATTTTAATTTTTTATATTGATTATAATAAACAATTTTAATAAGTTGAAAAATTAAAAAAAAAATTTGAAAGCTTTCAGTTTCGGTAAAAATCAAATTTTTTCTCACATGTGTTAATTTCCATAATAATTTGTTTAGTCCCCCTTTTTTTTTTTATCTAATTTCTTTTTTTTTTGGTATTCCACAACTTTTTTAAATGATAAAAAATTCTAACTGTTACATTGAATTGAAAGAAATTTTACCTTTACCTTTATCGCCTTTTTAATATCACTGAATTTACTTAAAATTATTGCACTTATATTTGTATGCGGTTTCTATATTCAAAAACTATTTGTACATTAAGTTTATGCTGATTTTGCCTTATAAACATTTATATAAATATAAAATAAAATGATTGAATTACGAATTTCAAGTAATTGGAAAAAAAATTATACTTTTATTGCACGATTTTCCTCTTATATTTGAATGTAAATCTATCACATGGACAGATAAAAATTTAACCACTGTAGCCACTAAGCCAATCTAAGTTTATTCTGCATTTTTTTGGAACTGTCAGTCACATAAATTATAGCTTTTAAAAGGATATTTTTAGTGAAAGCTCAGTAAATGAAATTTTTTTTGTTTCTAATGGCGGTTATTCTTGAGCAAGTATAGTACATTTTAGCCATTAGTCGCAACAATCCCGGAAACTGCTACTCATTTTATCGTTACCCGGTGGGCACCTGTGAACCAAGTCATGGAGTTAAGAGTAGCATCGCCCACGCCACACCACCACAAATCCTTTTATAAGGTGGGCCACAATCATCAATCATCGGAGGAAAGGACAAGAAACACACAGAGAGAAAGAGAAAGTACATCCATGCCCCAGCCGGGATTCGAACTCAGGTCCTCCCCATCCATACGCTAACCACAAGACAGGTTGGGTGGCGTAAATGAAATTTAAAATTGTCTAATAAATTAATGGGGACTTTAATAGCATGGTGTAGGAGATCCTCGCTTACAGGTATATACTTAATTTAATTTAAACTTATTATTTTTAGAGGGACTGTGCACGTTAAAAAATGTGTGAGTTTAAATAATTCTCCACTATTGAGACACGTGGTATGGAGAAGAATATACCATTATCAATTTTATTATTTAACTGCTATAGTTTGCATTATACCCATCAAGAAAAATACCATTTCAAGAAATATTCTAATGTTGGAAAGTTGTTTTATCAGATTTCTACCAATAATATACGAGCTCTTTTAGTTTTTTTTTTTTGTAGTTTTATTTAATGTTAATTTGTTAGAATAATAAACGCAATCTATCTTAGATATGTTATCTGACTCATGGTATTAGAATTTCGTATTATATATGAATACTCATTAACAAATAAAAATTAATTACATATAGTTTTGAAAAGCTAGATAATGTGGGAAAAGACTCGATTCATATGCCAACTTTCAAGCATAGCGTGCAAATTACTGTCATTGTCTAAGAAGCTCCAACCTTTTAGAACTTAGACAAACAAGTTAACTTTATGAATGGCCAAAAAGACTATGCACTCTTCAAATTCCTTGGCACTAATGATTCTTCATTTAAGAGAAGAATAGTAGAAGGACGAGTTTCACTCTTTGTTCTCCGCATAACGTTGATCAGTGGCTGATTTATCTTGATGGAGTGTCCTTCATTTTTGAATACCTCTTTGACGAATCTCTTCATTAAGCTATATAATATCCAGAACTTTTAATGACTCTAATTTAAGAAAAGTTTTATAATTTTAAATTTGAGCACACAGATGTTTAAAATTAATTATTTTTCATCAGTTTTTATTCTTTTATAGAATTTTCCTCTAAAGAAATATTTTATTATTATACAACGAGGAGTAATATAACGTTAAACATATTGGAAAACGACAAATGAACTATTATATTAGTTTGGGGAAAAAGTTATCCATTATTTTTTCGGTAGACGTCTGTAGTGATCGCTATCTCGTGAGGTATCTATCAAACAATTTCAGATTTATGCTCGTTGGAAAGATGACATTTGACACTAAAATATCCTCTTGCGGTTTTTTGTTTGATTAATTCAGTTACGAGTACAAGGTTTCAAAAATGGAAGACAACAAACCGAAAATTCGATACATTTTCGTTTTGCTCTTATAACGGCGAAAAAGATAGCCGGGCGGCTAAATTCTGAAAAATGCTTATCGTCCTATATAAGACTATAACCAGTTACGTACAATTTTTGTTTCGTCGATTCCGTTTGGGTATTTGGATGCTAAAGATGCACCTCGCATGGATACAACATCGTCGAGATTGTCTATAAAATATCAAAAATTATCAAACTTGACAGAATGACAGCAGTCGTAGCTTCACATAAGACCTAAAAATCTACATAAAAACTGTTTTAAACCTTTTTACAAAGCGAATCTGAAAGAAGTTACAAAAAGTTCACGTAAAAATAATGGATTTCTTTTTCCCCAAACTAATATATGCTGAATAACAAGCAGCTTAATATGTAAGAGTGATATTTAAAATAAATTTTATATGCAATAACATTTCTTCGGTATTTTAAAGTTCTTAACACAAATGTCGTCGATAATTAAAATTAATAGTTAACAACAATATTAGAAACAGTTTAATTCATAAATGAAATAAATTGTTAAATAAAATTATTAGACTATTAAAATAGGTAATATGAGTTATTTAATTAGAAAAATCTATGTACAGCTTAATTATTTACTATAATCTCGATAAAATTATAAAAGGTAAAGAAAAGGTAAACAAAATCAAAAAGAATATTTAAGTTTTTTCAAATTATCAAAATTTATTAATCTGTATTACTCTAACTGATCTTATATCATAGATGATCTTAATTTTTTCTAATTATGTTGAATAAAGCACAATGAAACATTCTTCAACAAAACTCAAACCAAATCAAAAGATGTCTTACATTTACAAAACTTTGTAATAAATATAAAAAATTGCATAAATATACAAAGTTTGGTTTAGCAATGAAGTTGTTTCTCATATATGCTAGAGCATATATTCATTTACACAAGAATAGAAACATAGCTTAAACTCACTTACGAATTCCGTAACCTTTTCATATTACCTGTTTTATAACTGTTGGAGGATTTGTTTGGTTCTTTTTAAAATTGCGGTTCCCTCACATCTGTTTATGAATATCAAATGAAAAAGTCAAATAACTGTTTCTAATGACAATAAATAAATAATTTTTATATTGAAAACGATATTTCCAATTCAGGTAAATATTCTTAACAGAATTACATAACTTTCAAGTAAACAATACAGACCACCTTTTATTTCTATTATATCATAAAATTCCAAAAAATAAAATGATGAAAGATTTTCTCTTTTTTTAAACAAGTATTGTTTTGAAATTATGGATCATTAAAATATTATTCTATTTTTTTATAAGAAAGATGTACTTTGAATTGTTTTAGTGGTCTGAGGAAGAAGATAACTGTTTCCAGTTTTCCGAGAGAGATTCTGATGGCTTTATTATTGACGTGACTGCTTGCAGAACTATTCATCTTTATATCAGAGTGGTGAATATCCCAAATTGTGTTTTGTGTGACTCTAATTAACCAATGGTTTTTGAATATTTATATAATTGTACCATATTGTACCTCAGTATAAGGACATTATCAAGAAGTATTGGAGAACCCATGAACTAATGGCTTAAACACTAATATTGGCCATTTGTAAGATAAAAAAAAATGGGTACTTCTCGTTATATGGATAAAAGAATAGAGAAGAAGCAGCAACTGGCTTTTGGTGTTGAGCTATACTATAACCACAAAATTTACTATAAGTCTAGTTATTTAATTATCACTCATATCAAGTCACAAGTTAAAATTATTAAGATTTATATGTCAACAAAGACTCTAACTAGACCACTGTTTAGTGAATGACTCAGTCAAAATTTGATCTTCAAAGAGATATTAGCTGTTGTTTAATTTGGAGAAAACATGGAATTCCAGCATACATTCATCAATAGTTTGTGAGAATGATTCATGCAAAAGGATTAGGCTCGGTGTTCTTAGAAATATTCTTTGCGTCGGCACTTAAGCATTAAAATCATTTTATGTATATTCATCACGGACAATATGCTTGATCCATGAATAGTTTTATTTCTATCTATTATGTAAGGATTTTTAGCTGTAAAAGGGCAATAAACTTGATTGCATCGAATTAAATTTATGGTCAATATTTTCTGCAGAAAACAATTCAGCACATGAATTAACCAGTTTGATCAATGAAGCCAATTTTTTCCGATCAATTACTTTCAGTCCTACATTACAAAAACCTTCCAAAGCTTAAACTGCTTTAGAAAGGTAAAAACATTTGATCCCTATCAAATGAGTAGATAGTGTAAAGAGAATAAAATACACTTGCTACCAAAAATAAATGAAAAATCACAAAAATTGCGACATTTCTACTAAAAAGAAACTCATCTCAATGAAATTTGAATTTATTGACATTATGCAAAATATTTGCAATGTTGTGGGAATAAGTCACTTCCAAGTAACATAAAAATGGTATCTTAGAGCAAGGCGTCAATTGTCGCTGAGAGTCTG
>JAPDSC010107167.1:186-12352 GCA_026290005.1 Latrodectus geometricus
TAAATTTTATGTATATTTCATAAAATATTAATGCGTTTTTAATTTTTTTCACGTGTAACGATGGAATTCCTGTTTTATTTTCAGGGCAAATAATCGAAATTATTTGAGTAACCAGAGAAGTAATTGCGGTTAAACGTGAATAAAAGAAAACAATGGAATAGATAATTGATTAATAGGTGCTTATTACCTTTCCAGCTTAGAAAAATGAATCTGCGACACTGCATATAACGTTTTGATTTTAAAGATGGCAACATATTTCACAAACACATTACAGAAGCTCCCTCTTGAATTATGCAGTTCATACGCCTTTCACCGCTAACAAGAATAAAGAATGACGGCCTGACCACTCATTACTTGTTATTATTATCGATTACTTGTTTTTATTGTAAATAAAATTTCGTTAATCTGCGCTTTAGGACCCCTACTCTGCCAACTTGGCGATAAATGCACCAATCGTGGTAAACCAGACGTTTTTATACCTAATGAGCTCTTTATTGCAACCTCCGGAGGAAATAACTTGCGCTTTTTCGCGCATACTCATTAATTGGTTTTTTTCTTTTAGCATTTTCATTGGTCGGTAATTAGTTTCAGTTTGAAAAATCGGTCATTTTCATTGGTTGCTAATTAGTTAAAAATCGTATTCCATTATCGCCATGGCAACAGCGTTTTTGAAAACCCGCCAAGTACGGGACCCACAGCAGACTTTCACCAAGTTGGCAGAGTAGGGGATCTAAAGCGCATTTTCACCTAAAAATTGAAAAATCTCCAAGTAGAGAGTGCATCGGTGACTTACTCACTATAGAAAATTACAACACGGAATTTATTTAATAAAAGGATATTTCATTTCCTGATATTCATGATGCAGATTGTTCTTCCTTTCCAACACAATTGATGTGAATTTTTTCATATTCTTTAATTGCAATTCTGTAAACATTTAAGAATAACACAAAATGAATTCTTAAGACTTTCAATGTTTATTTAGTAATCTATTAATTTTTTCCCAATTAGCACTTCATCGTATTCAATTTATTTGCAGACTGCTTAATACAAAAGCATTTACATTTTCTCTCCCAATTTTCAATTCTGTACAACAAGAAATTTTGCATTAACATTGAGATTTTCTTAACTCTAATAGAATCTCTATAAACTATTCTAAAATTTATATATTAATAAAATCTCTGTCTCTCTCTGTATATATATATTAAGCTAAAAATTATTCTACAATTTCTTAACTCTATAAAATTTTGTTTGTTAATGTTTACATTCTAAAATGATCTTTGTTTATACTTCTTCTGTCCCTTACTGAATTTTATGTTTCAATTTTTGAATTAAATAGGAAATGCAACGAACGCTGTATTCATAGGGGGAAAAAAGAGTCAACTGCTCCACCTCTAATTAAGTTTTAAGCCAACATTATTGTTTGCAGATATGCAGACAATATTATTCTGAACAATTAAATAACTTCAATGACAATAAATCAAAAACTTCATGATAATATTTCTGCTGCAAAAAAGAGCCCATGAACACTCGATGAATAAATAGAGATAATTTTCTCTATCTCTAATTAATGTTGTGCCAACAGTTTTCCATTTTAAAATAAACCAATAACTATCTATCTAAATAATTTCTTTGGCATCTCCATTATAATCATGAGCCATTGTTATATTGGCAAAATAATATGGCAATGAAGAATCTGAAATAATAGAGCAGAAAAATTCAACAATTGCAAATTATAACAGGTTATTAATTTTATTCAGAATAAGCTAATATGAAATAATTTCAATTTCCTAAAATTGTTATTTTCAAGATACCTGGGGTTAACATTATTTTTGAGCTGCAAATTAAACAGTATTGAGAAGTTATTGTAAACTAAAATCCAGTTCAATCAATGCAGTGAAAAATGAAAGAAAATTAATCAATATATTCATATGTCTCAATGAAGTTAAAGTATAAAATATAAATTTAAAATATTGTGGTTTTTGTAACAATGAATCTTTAGCCATTTTGAGATCACTATTTGCTAAACTTAATTAAAAAAAGCAGGCTCAAGAATAAAATTTAATTTCATTTAATATATTTTCGAGCATTTGTTAAGTTTACGAAAGGACCTATGAAATGCTTACAATCATTTATAATTAATAAATCGAGGGGAGAAATTGTTTTTATCTCTGTTTTGATTTTCATTAGAAAAAAAAATTATTTTATGATAGAATAGTTTTTTCTTTGTATAATTATAAGATATTTCTTAAAATCTGTGTTGTAAAACAGTTGCTTCGTCATATTTTTAATTAAAAATGTTTGTGTAATGAAATACATATTCATTTACATATTTTTCCAGGTTGTTGAATATATGCTTTAATCTTATTTCACGAATACTTAAAATATTAGGTAGGGGGAAAAGAAATCCATTATTTTTACGTGTGACTTCTTTTGGATTCACTTTGTAGAAAGGTTTAAAACAGCTTTCATGTAGATTTTTAGGTCTTGCGCGTTACGACTGCTGACATGCGGTTAACTTTGATCATTTTTGATATTTTATAGACATTTTCGACGATGCTGTATCCACATGCGAGGTGCATCGCTAACATCAAAAATATCCGAACGGAATCAACGAAACCAAAATTGTACGTAACTGGTTGTTACAGTCTTATATAGGACGATAAACACCTTTCACAATTTTAGCCACCCGGCTATCTTTTTCGCCGTTACAAGAGAAAAACGAAAATGTATCGAATTTCCTGTTTGTTGTCTTCCATTTTTAAAACCTTGTACTCGTAACTGAATGAATCAAACAAAAAACCGCAAGAGGATATTTTATTGTCAAATGTCACCTTTCCAACGAGCATAAATCTGGTATTGTTTGATAGATACCTGACGAGATATCGATCACTACAGACGTCTACCAAAAAAATAATGGATTACTTTTTCCCCAAACTAATATATAAAATTGTCCACTTCAGATAATACATTTTTGTAGGGATGTGGTAGCCTAGATGGTTTGGGCATCAGTCTCGCTATTGCAAGGTTGTGGGTTCGATTTACCACCGACTAAAGACCACTAATGAAGACAGGGGAGCGTAAAATATATCGTTGTCGAAATGTCCTCCATGTTTCCATTCCAAATTAATACCTCTGGAGTATTTATTAGAAGCCGGGCCTTGTGTCTTTCTTGGTTTCATATCAAAGAACTAGATGGTGCTGTCATCGATGAGCCAAATCGTTCTGACTTCATTCGCTCAGTTTTAGACGGTCCACCAAGTGTCATAAGTAACAACAGCCCATTTTTGTCAAATGAAGTAACTACATAAAATTGATCGCTTCGAAATTACGGTCAAATAGAATACTTGATATTAGAAACGAAAACTTTTCTTTGAAGACAAATATCAAAGCAACTACGTCATCTGCACTGAAACATCATACAGGTGCTTTTTATTACGAACTCGTTTATTTACAATTATTTTGTGGTTTTAGAAAATAATTATTATGACTTGAATTTATGAAAATTTAATTTATAATTTACTATTCCTTGGCAATTATGCACTTTTTAAATAATTAATTTTTTAAATGAATTTTTAAAAATATTGGTGGAGTGTCCAATAAATACAGTGTGTTTTGTTTTAAAAAAACTGAAACTACTACATATTTAAAAAACAGATTTGACTTAATAACATATAATTTCTTTTGAAACAGGCAGTATATTATTGTAACCAAATTTTCATTGTATTTTTTTCTAAATTCAATACTTGAGAGCATAATGTTAAATATATTATTTTTTTAATCAGAAAAATATATTGTTAAAATGAGAGGAATTAATATTTAACTTTTTCTTGCACAAATGGCTTGATCAATAAAAGACCTTAGAATTGGAAAATGGTCAACATAAATGTGCTGTGTATAAAAATATCCCACATCCAAACAGGTTGCCTAATAGTTGTAAACTAGAAATGAGATCACCTAATAGTTATAAATTGTAAATGCTTAAGTGTTGTAAATTTTAAACTCCTGATAGATGTAAATTACGAACACTTAATGGTTGTAAATTGTAAAAGCCTAATAGGTATAAATTGTAAAAATCTAATTGTTCTAAATTGTAAACGCCTAATAATTATAAATTGTAAAATTCTAATAGTTGTAAATTGTGAAAACCTAATAGTTGTAAATTATTAACGCTTAATTATTGTAAACTGTAAATGCCTTATAGTTATAAGTTATAAAAATCTAATTGTTGTAAACTGTGAAAACCTAATAGTTGTAAATTGTAAATAATTGTTGTAAAAATATGTTTTTTATGATATTCAACACATTTTGCATTCTTGGATTTTTAGATAATACGCTCTATTAATGCCCTGAAAAAGCTCCAACGCAAATCCTGACCAACACAAGGAAACCATCCATTGCCTAAGCAAAGCCTGGAATCGAATCAATAAACTTCAGATTCGAAGAAAGTTATCACAAAGCCATGATAAGATCTATGTATAAAAATACTTATTGCGCTTTGTGAAAAAAATATATCAGGGGATTCGTATTTTACACTTCTTATATACGCACGAAGTATATAAAATTATGCTTATGCACGTAAACACCCTTTTGAGAATTTCCGCAGTGGGATTAAATAAACAGAAATCACTACAGTGAAATGAATTCACTCAAAAGGAAACAACATGGTCGATTTTTGACGTCTTTTCAATTTCTGAGGACTCTGGGGGAATTCCTCCGCACCGGTTTTAATCTCTCTGTAATCCCGATTCGTCGAGCAGCAGAAATTGATTTTCCCGGTTGGAACTCCTGCTAATGGAGGCGTTGAAAGATATCAAAATATGGGAAAGTAAACTTTCATATGAATTGAATATTTCGCAAGAACTTTTTCGTTCAAAATACTTTTGCGTGTTTGAAAGAGATCTCCCACGTTTTGATTGTATCCCTATCAAACTACTTCGAAATTCAGTTGAAAAAAGTTATGAGTGATGAAATTAAATTAATTATATTTAACTTTGAGTTTTTTGTCACCATCCATCTCAAATAAGTTATAAATTTATTCATAGATTACACCGCTAATAAAATAAGCATTTCAGATGCAAAAGAAGCAAACAGGAGGGATACAGATAATTAAACAATTTACAGTAGCTTAAGGATTGTTTTTAATACATTTAGTAAACTATTCTAATTTAAAATTATTTATTTTTAAGTAGAATTGTAAAAATTCATAACTAGAAACTGAAATATTTTTTTACAAAATTCATTTTTTGGAAACCATTTAAAAATTAGTTATACATTTCTTTGCTTCATTAGCAATTAATTCCAAATTTCAAAATAAATTATGTTTGTCTGTATCTGATAAATCAGAGAAAGAAGGCATTGTTTGATAAATAAGTCTAATAAATATAATTTTGTTAATAGAATATATATTTAATATGTAAAAAATCATGTTTCAATTTATGATCATACTTTATTGCAGAATCACGGATAAATTGTTCTAAGTAAAATAGAGATTTCCTGCTTGCCGATAATGACTCCATCGAAAACACATGTGATAAGAGCACATAAAATTACAGCTATAAAAGTACGACTTCATGAATTACTACCAAACCGGGAAAGTAAAAAAAAAAAATATATGGCAATATTGAATATAAAAATATTGACTTCATAAGATGTTTTCTGTAAATGAACAATTTTGCAGCAGAGTTCAGTTCATCTCATAATCATGGTGACGTTAACCGCATTAGGAACTATCCAATGTGCCTCAATGCTTCAACTGCTACTCCATTATATATCAAATCCTCTAATATTGACTTCATAAGATGCTTTCTTTTAGCGAAGAACATTTTTTGTAACAGATTTCTGTTTATCTCTAAGCTATGGTGACATTAACAGCATTAGGGATCCTCAAATGGGCTATAGATGTTTTGTGAATTTATCATGCCAAGTTTTTAGCGTTGGCGACAAATAATGCAACTTCGGTGAATTTGGGAGAATCTGATAAATTGCAAATTTCATTTATTCTAAAATTTTCAAGCAATTTCACATCGTATACTTTCTTTTATAGAGATATTTATGTTTTATTTTTTATTTATAAGATTGATATCTTACTTTTTTTCAGTAACAAAATTCCAGTTACCTTATTAACCTTTTCGTGATGGAAAGCCCAAAGATGGGGAAGAAAAAAAAAGTGCAAACCAAAATACTCATACACTGTGTCGAAAATAAAATCCCCTGTATACTAAATAACAAGTACGAATTCAAAGAACAGTCATAAAACATGACTTTGGGAAATATTTATTTCCCTTTATATTTATATAGTCAAAAACCTCGTATTTGTGAGTCATGCTTTTTCTCATGAAGAGTAGAAAGTCAAATCTACATGTATGTGAATCCATATGGACATACAATGCTATCTTGTGCCAAAATTTATAATTTTTAAAATGTTGCAGGACATTAGCACTCATGTGTGACGGCCGTGGATAAACAAGAAAGTGCACTGGCACTCCTGCGTGTCGGCCAGGAACTCAGTCTGTTTCTAGCTGGCACCTATACGAGACAGTACGAAAGGGTTAAATGTTTTAATCAGCACATTCGTTTCCATCAATCAATAAATAACAAATAATATAGAGAATCTAATATTTGAGAAACAAATTTTAATTTAAATTAAAATGTCACTCAGCATGAATGTTATGAATTAGCATTATATTCATTAAAATTCTACATAAAATCATTGATTTTGTCACAGATATAAATATTGTTTGAAACTCAATGTCAACCATTAAATAAAAAATTATAACATGAAAATAAATACACTTTTCTACGTTTTAATAGCAAAACATATTATTTTTACAGAAATATTTTAAAACTCTGCAACAAAACTAAAATGAATTGCATATTTTAATGTACTATACAACTTACTTGACATTTATACTTGTGAAATCTCATGAGAATTGTTTATTTTTCAGTAAAAAAATATTATGGAGAAATGTGACTAAAAAGAAATAGAAAAAAACCGTCCTTATGCAACAGAAAGCTTAAATTTCACACTTGCTCTCTCTAACAAGCATTGTAATGAGACATTTTTAGAAACAATTGTTAAAAAATATGAACCTTTTCTTTAGAAAAATGATTCAACTCAGTAAATTTCTATTCGCTATTTTTAACTTTAAAAATAAAATTGTTAGACAAGGAGAAAAGAAAATATTCGCTTTGAAAGCTTTACTCTTGATTTTATTTCTCTTTAATTCTACGCCTTTTAATAATAAATAAAACTACATTAGAAAGAATTATTTTTGCAAATATATATCAAATTAAATTCAAGCATAGTTTTAAATTATAGTTACTATCATATAATAAAGTAATTTCATTAAATAATTTAAATGGTATAACCAAGAAATGCATAAAGAATAATTGCAAGAATGAAATGATAATGTTTGGAAATGAAAGTAATGCTATATTAAATAATGATGGGAGAATTATAAATATGACTTAGTTAGAAATATCATAATGATAAATAAATAATTATATACACAATTTATATAAGCATAATTTTAAGGAAACTTTGAATTTGGTATCTTTCTTAATTCTTTTTATTGAGTTATTTCTTCAATTGAACCGCGACCTTATTTCTGGTAGTCACACTCTTCCTTAATGTCTGTTGAAAAAGTTCTTTAAAAATAGCAGTTTTTGTCTTGTGTCAGCTAGGCTGGCAAAATGAGGTGTGCTACCCCACTTTTCTAATTGAACTGTAATTTTACCAATGAGTCCGAATTCCTAAGTTCACACATACCAAAAGTACTCATTTATAGAGCAGGCATATAAAATGTTGTTCACTACCCATTTATTGAAGGAAAGGATAAAGACAGAACAGAGAAGGAACATCCCTGCCCGAACTGGGATTCGAACCTAGGACCTTCCCATCCACAGTCAAGCATATTTAACTATTGATTATTAATAATAACTATTGATTAATGAATTAACTTTCATAATATCTTTTAACTTTCTGTGTAAACGCCTTGAAATATAACTTTTAATTTTATTTAATTTTAAAAAGATAAAAACTGTCAACAGAATTTTCACTCCTTAGTAACTCAAAAATAGTTTAGCAACATTTTATATCTTCTTTTTCATCTCTTTTCCATAATCCAAACAAATATTTCCTTCCATCATTATTATGTAAACTGCTTTTTTTTTCTTAGTTACAATATAAAATAAGGTATGGAAGAATCAAAGTTTCAGTAAGTAATTCCTTCACATTTTACATGTGTTTATAAATAAAATTTTATTGATGCGTAAGTTTTCTTTACTTACAAATTCAATATAAATATTTATTATGATTTTCAGAGTAAATCATAGGATGGAAAATAAAATATATACATTATTAATTATTGTAGTTAATGTAAAGAACACTTTTAATATTTATTTAAAAATCAAATTAAAGAAATGATATTTCGATTTCTTAAATTGACTTTTCAAATCAAATCGAATTTTAATCAGTCAAGATAAATGTAAAAATCTTTTTAATTTAATTTCATCAACAATATTTTAGAAAGAAATATCGGAATTTCTTCTAATATTCAGATGCTACTCGATCGTCATAAGCTGGAATATACTAAATAAAAACTTAGAAAATATATATATTAATTTATGTTGCTGTTACTTATGACTCTTGGCGAAGCCAAGCCCTCTCATCAAGCACCAGGCGAATGAAGTCAGAAAGAACTTCTTCCGTTTTTGAATAGAGAATCCCCTTATGAAGGTTAAAGTAGAACTTTGGCTCATAGATGGCAGCACCGTTTGATTCTTCCAATTAAGAGATTGAAGCCAGAGAAGAACCATAGTCTGGCTCCAGTCACACACTGAGGTATTAATTTGGAAGGACGACATTGCAGCGCGACATATTTTACATGCCCCGATCTTCGGCTAAGCCAAGATTCGAACTCATTACCTTCCTGTAACGAGAACGACACCCTAACCAACCAGGCCACCACGGCCGTATATCAATTTATTCCAGTACCAAACATAAATTCAAATTAAGTAAATACCAGAATTATTTATAAAAGATATTTATTCATATTTTTAGGAAATTCAGAAATGTATATGTGTGTTTGAGGTTTTTATGATTTCTGTTTTTTAATAACTTCTGTCATATACCTATTTCATTGAAATATCATATCAGAAAAGTCCTAACAACTTGATACTTGGGATTTAAGGACTTTTTTTTAAATGTAATATGAAGAGCCATTTTATTCCATCACACGATTCCTATTTTTCCAGAATTTATACTTGTGATTCTTATGTATGAAAAAATTCCCAACGTTCCAATGCGCAGTAATCTATAGAAGAAAAATTTTAGGATTTGAGTTAAATGAAAAGCTAAATATATACCGATTTCATGTTTGCTTTCTTCTAAAAAAGTGTTGTAGTAAATGTAGAAATATGCTTTATCCTGGTGGATCATAATAAATCAGAAGATGTTTGGTGAAGTTATAGGAAGTTTTTCTCAAAAAAAAGTTTTACAAAAGTTTTTTGTTTAGTATAAATTCTTTCTGGTACTTTTTACTAACATATATATTTTATCGTTTTTAATTTTATGGAAAGTTAGAAATAAAACATATAGCGAATCAAATCTTTTACTTGAATCAAAATTTAAAAAAAAATCTGCCTACAAAAAATCAATATTTTCACTGGATTCTGGAAAAATATATCTAATTGATTGTACTAATATGCTTTTTAAATAAAACTTTACAATCTGCTGAAATTCAAAAATGCATATTCTTTTATATTTCAACAAATATCTAAAAACATAATTTTACGTTATTAAATTATAGTTATAATTTTACAATATTACAATAAATTTTATAATTTCTAATCACTTTAGGTAATAAACTTAAAGTAACGATTCTGTGACAAAAAGTTGTAGACTTCTGAACAAAAAAAATCACATTAATTTAATTTATTCAATAACAGAATTACGAAAAAATATGAAAAAGAAAGCCATTTTCTAACTTCAACATTCTAACACAATAGAATCTTTTGGTTATAGTGAAAAACTACAGGAAACAGTTGTTACAAAGATTTTTTTTAACTCGAAAACACAAATTTGAAAATCTCATGGCATTAATAATAATATCACCAAGATAAGCCATCAGCTACATTTTGATTTTCTGCAATTCGCACTTGAACAATAGCCCCTCTGTCTACGTATTACTAAAATCGAGATCTTAAAAATATAGAGAGAAAACTTAACGCTTGATGTCTACAATGATGGCGATATTCACTCAAATGTCAAAGTTAACACAACACAGAACACGGCGCTCTTTACAGCAATTAAAATACAACTCTAATATTTTCGAAAATAAATAGAATAATTTTTTATAAGAAAAAACTTTTATTTTATTTTGGAAAATATTCTGCCCATCAAATATTGAACTGAAAGTTTTCTCAAATATTTTAACACATTAAGTTTTAATCCAAAAAATAATACAATTTTAAAAATAACAGTTTTAAATTAAAAATATACATCTCAATTTATTTACTAGTGTTAGCTGGTAAAACCACTTGTACTAAGAAGGTTAAGAACCCGAAGATAGTTTACTTTTCCATTAATTACATTAATTGTTCCACATTTGGAAACATGACTGTATTGTTTCCTCGTTTGAATTAAAAACTTTAAAAATATTCGGTTTCAATTTCTAACTTAATTTCGATGAAAGAACTCTTTTTAATTCATTTAGATTATTCAAACTTAGAGATGATTCGTTAGTTATTAGACTTTTTTCATAAAGAAAATCCAGACTGTTACAAATTTTTCACATTAATTACAATTACAACTCTATACAATTTAATTAATTTGTGGGACGACATCTGAAGTATTAAGTGTGCACGCAACTTCAATTTATTTTACTAATTGTACACCACTTGCTCCGTCGAATCTAATTAAAACTGAAACTCGATTTGAGTTCCGGCGAAATAAGTAATTGACATTTATATTGGCGCGAGGTTTCTTACAGCATAAGCAAGCTGTCACGTAATCAATTTATGCAAGTTATTCTACTACGCACCAATTTTACACCAGAAAAAAATTACAATTGTTGTTAGGGAGTCAAATTTACACTATTCTCTTAAATGAATGTACTTTTTAGAATTTTAAACTAAAAATCCAAATTACTCAAAGAAAATTTCTTGCCATTCACTTTTAATTCTTTAATCTCTAGAAATTTTGACTTTTATTTCTTGACATTTGAACAAGCATGTTATTTGAAAGATTAGAGTCCTTATGAGCTTTTGTAAAGCTCATGTATTCTTCTTGGAAGGGTTGAGTAATCAATGAAAATTCAGACAGTTACACTGTTTTTAAACTTTTTTATTGCTCACGGTAAAAACGTGAAACAGAGGAATATTTTTGCGTGCCACATTTGATCATGTTAAGTCTTATTTAATACTTGCGTTTAATCTATACTAGAGTGTTTCGGTTTAATATATATATATAATACATACAAAATTATGGCCGCGGTGGCCTGGTTGGTTAGGGCATCGTTCTCGTTACCAAACAGTGGTGAGTTCGAATCCTGACTTAGCAGAAGATCCGTCGTGTTCCCGACTGGGGCACGTTAAATCCGTCGTTTCGCAATGTCATCCATGTTCCCATTACAATTTAATACCTCTGGAGGTAGTTGGAGCCAGGCTTTAAGTCTTCACTGGTTTCAATCTCTAAATTGGAAGATTTAGGTGGTACTGCCATCTATGAGCCAAAAGTCATACTTCCACCTTCGTATAAGGGTGCTCTATTAAAAAACGGAAGACGCTCCCTCTCTGACTTCATTCGCCTAGTCTCTCTAACGGGCGGGCTTGGCGTTGCCAAGCGTCATCAATAACAACAACATACAAAATTATAAATACTTTAATACGTTCAGCGCACAAACGCAGCTTAAACAGAATTACCATAAAATAAATATTCGAACGTTTTTTAGTATTTGGAATAATACAATAAAGCAATTAAATAAGATTATTTAAACACAGCAAAAACATATAACATATAATCAGCATACAAAGTGAAATTTCAAAATGAATTTTAAAATTTGTGTCACTTAAAAATTATTCTACAATGAAAAATCAGAAAAGATGAAAAGCCAACAAGCTAATAAAATGTTTATATATATATATATATATATATATATATATATAT
>JAPDSC010107173.1:0-16422 GCA_026290005.1 Latrodectus geometricus
AGAGCCATCTAGTATACAACATATCTTGTATACAAACCAGAGAGCATGGGTTTTTACTTCTCTCTCTTCAAACTTCTGTGCCACACCAACGGAAAAACACTAGAAACCAGAATGTTTTACATGGGTAGGTTCTAACACTTATCCTGACACTTTTGCATTGACATATCTAGTATACAAACCAGTATATTGCATGAAATTTAAGTGTATTTTATTCCATGCAATTTTAAATATTCCCGAAATAGTCATACATTAGGCTAATTGAAATTTGAAAAATTACTGAAGGTAGTAAGTTAGATATTACTCAAGACATTCTCTGAAATTTTGTGAGAAGACCAATACACATTAAATGCTCCGAAAGATCTAATATCTGTGTTAGCGAAAAGATGTCACTTGATCAAATGTGGATCTCATCAGCTGAATTAGCTTAAAATTATATGGTGATCGGGTGTATCTGATAACTTCGATTGATGGAAACAGTTGATTGGAATATCCCATTAAACAGCAACTAGTTTGCTAAAATTAATGCCTTGCAAACAACAAGAGCATATTAACTTCTGTAAATGTCTAGTATTTTCCGAAATTAACAAAAAGCACTTAAAAAGAACGGTTCTGAAGATGTTAAAAAATTTTTCTATCAGCTGCTTTGTCAAACACATCCACTTTGAATTTTAGTAAAACCAGAATGAAATCCGCTTTGATTTGTAAGAAATAAGTATCCTAAAACATCGCATTAATCAACAACCAATTCGAAATTTATGTCTCACCAACAACAAGAGTTTTGTGTTCTTTGTTTGTGATAATTCTACATACTTTTCCAATGCCATAAAAGGCATCAGCCCCTGAAGATGGTAAAAGTGTTTTACATCAATTGCATTCTCATATACATAAATTAAAAAGATTTCTTCCAAAAGCATCCACGCTCTGAATTTTCATAAGAGCAGAATTGAATCTGTTTCGATTTGTAAAAAACGAGTATCCTAAAACATCACATTAATCAACAACCAATTTGCCGAAATTTATGTCTCACAAACAATAAGAACACAATGGTTCTGATAAATGTCACATACTTTTCCAAGGTCATAAAAAGCACCAGTTCCTGTAGATGGTAAAAGTGTTTTGCAACAATTGCATTGTCATACACATGAATTAAAAAAATTTCTTCCAATAGTATCCACGCTCTGAGTTTTCATAAAAGCAGAATTAAATCTACTTCAATTTCTAAAATTAAATAGCGGTAAACATCCCAATAATCAACAACTAGTTTGACGAAATTTATGTCTCACAAACAACAAGATTACAATGGTTCCAATAAATGTCACATATTTTTCCAAGGCCATAAAAAGCATCAGTTCCTGTAGATGGTAAAAGTGTTTTGCAACAAGTGCATTGTCATACACATGAATATGGATGATTTCTTCCACTGTTAGAGCTAAAATCCGCTTTGAATTTTCCTAAAACAAGAATTGAATAAGTTTCTATTTTAAAAAATAAGTATCCTAAAACATCGCATTAATCAACAACCAATATGCCGAAATTTATGTCTCAAAAACAACAAAAATGAAATGGTTCCGATAAATGTCATGCACTTTTCCAAAGCCAATAAAAGGCATCAGTTCCTGAAGATGGTAAAAGTGTCTTATATCAATTACTTTGTCAGACACACGCATTTGAAAGATTTCTGTTCTATTATCAGAATTAGTGTCCGCTTCGAGTTTTAAGCACTTCTTCGGAATTTACGAACAAGGTTCCTAATATTTAAGTGATGCACGTCAGACAAAACATCCGCTGTTCCATCGAGATTCTCAGCACTCGAAGACCTATCTCCAGCAATTGAAGGCCCATGTTCTGAAGTTGGGGGCTGATAACCCCAGACACATCCGGGGGACGAAAAGATAAGAAAATTGTCACTGGATGTTCGTTCTTTGCTCTCGAGAAGAGATTATTTTTTTGTCATGACATATTATAGGAGGACGATGCAGGTTGGTTGGCGTATTTCTGGAGGCTACCAGAGTGAGGGATGGACGTACGAATTTAAACTGCTCTAAATGCATTCTCCCAGTCTCGGAACTCAAAGATAAGGTGCCATATGGAATTCGAGATATATTAATATTGGTTCCATGTGTCTTAAAATTGCTCTAAGGAAATGTAGACATGAATCTTAGTCAGAGTGATTAAATATTATCATGAAAGATAATTTTGATGTTTTCTAGAAAAACACGGAGAAATCGCGATTTTTTTTAAGAAGCTTTAGTGGCATCATGTAATTGTTAGCTAAGTGCTTTATACCATTGCCATATAATATAAATGTAATACATTTTTATTTAATTCGCTTATTAATTTATTTAATTCTCTTATTACATAATTATTCAGCTATTGTTTCGGAAAAGGGTCTTTTCAAAAATGACGTGATGGCCTATGCCAGGGGTCGCCAAAGTGGTCTATATAGACCCCTAGGGGTCTATTTGACCCAAGGGGTTGAATGGGGGTCTATTGGGACTCGAAGGAAATAATAAACAGTTCTTAATACAAATCATCTTCAAAAATTAAACAACGATTTTAAACTGCGCTTTGTTGATTTGGAAAACATCGACATCCCTGATTGCATTATTGCGCCATTTTCGGCGCAAATTGATAACGTCAACATACAAGATGAACTTGCTGAACTGTAGTCCGATCTTTAAGCAGAAACAATTATTAAAAATTTTTACAATACATAAATTTTGGACTAATATAAATATAAAGCAAAAATATGTGAAACTTTACGAAATGGCTCATCCATTTATGCTGGCGTTTCCAAGTTCGTATATGATTGAAGCCGGTTTTAGTCACGTTAATTCAATTTTCACTAAAACAGAAATAAATTAAATGTGGAGCTTCGAGGGGATTTAAGGTTAAAATTGACTAATTTGGAACTCAATATATCAAACCTTGCCAAGAAACACCAGGCACATTCATCTCATTAAGAAGTAAAAAATCTGTAGCTACTTTACTTACTGTTTCTGATTTACTAAATATTTAGACTAATGTTTAGTTTTATTTTAATTATCTGAAAATTACCTTTGTGGGGGGGTCTATGGAGATTTCGAAAAATCATATAGGGGGCGAAGATCGAAAAAGTTTGGCGACCCCTGGCCTATGCACAATAAACTTTCGTAGAGTTTAATATTCCACCCCTGGTATATTGTGGAAATTTGGATCTCAACTCAGGTGTAAACTCATCTTTAACAGTGCTTTAAAATTACGAGATAATTGTCTTGGTTTAATGGCTCCAATTAACAAAAGGTAAAACTTAATTTGGGCCATTATAACTTAGAAATTCATTTTTCTCATAATAGAAAAGTAACAGGTAGCTTACTGAGGTAAAAATAATCGTGCTGAAAAGGCTTTTGCATGTTGAAATTTACTATGGCCCAATATCGCCATGCTTTTGTGGATAAAATGAACAGGAGGTTGCCATTTGAAGTGTCGACTTCGTCTCTGGAACATAGTTCACAATAATGAGATGGTTAGTTGCGCTTTGTGGATTCACCCAGCAAAAATATTTGTCTGAACCGGATCTAAGTAACTTAACAATAGCCAAAACTTCATTTCATTTGGTGGCTAATTATATAAAATTACTGCATGTGACAGTACATGACTCAAATTCCGATTTTGAAATTGAGTTTCTCGCATGCACATAATGCAAGATTCTGACATAGCTTCAGAAAAAAAGTCTCATTCATTTTAAATTTTCATTTGTTCATTTTAAATTTTACAGCTTGCACCCTTATGTGTTAAAATAATTAATAGGGATTTAAAAATATTTCATACTTTCTTTCTACATAAAGCAGCTAAAATTTGGTAAACTCATAACTATGCCTTTTTTCTTAGAAATTATTTTTTATTAACAAATATTTTAATGCGATAATATCAATTAAAACTCCTTTCTCAAAATTTATTTAAAACAATTATTTGATTCCGCAACAGTATAATCCCTTTGGCCCATTTTTAAATTTAGTGAATTTTTTTGAGGGATTTTACTGTTCTTCCGGTAACCTAGATTTTTTATTATGTCAAAATTATGTCAGTCACAATTATGTCAGTTTGCGACATTTTTTAATAGCCAAATTTTAAAATACACCAAAAGTATTATACGGCGGCAGTGCCAATTATTCTTAAAGTAACTTTCTGTTTTTCAATCAGAAACTTATAGGACTTCGATTTCTTATCATTAAATCATAAAATATATTAGTACAAAAATGAAACTTGGACATAAAACAATTTATTTTATTTACATATAGCTATTTATGTTTAACTCTTAAAAGAGTCTGTGAGTCAAAGCAATATTTCGACGAGTAAGCCAGTGAACATATAATTTTCTTGCAGTTCTTGGTTTTTATTTGACTCAAATTTTGTGTCTCCAGTTTACCAATTTGTTGGTTCCATCTTTGTGGATGTGGATGCTTATAGTGCCTCAGATTCGTCGATTTTAAATGTATTTGGGTGTCTTAATAATAATATTATTTTAGAGTTATAAACAAGCCTATTATCATCAATATATTTTATTAAATTTGAAGATACAAGCACTAATTATAAGCAGAATTATTACACGAGAAAATATAAAAAAAATAACTAAGAAAACCTCTAAATCGTCCTTTTGCCGATTTTAACTAACCATAAAGTGGATGTTATGATTTACTTACTGCTTGTGCATAAACAATCAAATATTAATATTTAATGTGCTTTACATGCTACAGGAAATAAATTTATCTTTACTTAATGATCAATAAGTATTTATTTTTTTAATAGTGGTATCAAGAAAGACAAATCTCCAATAATATATAAAATAACCCATCCCACTAAGATATTGGCCAACATTTTCTTTCCAACTTCTCACTGAAGAGCTAAATCCCACTGACAAATTGACTAGTTTTTGATGAGTGGACAAAATTGTATATTCAACATTATTGGTGAAAACGAATATTTGCTTAACTCACAGACCAACTATAAGTAAAATAAAGTGACGTACACATGATCTCAACTGTAACAAAAGGAACAACCACTTTATGGTTAATAATCATTTCCAATGATGATTAATAATCATATTTAATATACATTTACATTAAAAAGGTATAAAATATTTGAAAATATTGGCTTCAAATAGATTTTTTTATCAAGTAATGTTATTGAAATTCGGATAAAGCATGCTTCAACAAGGGTTGCTTGGTTCAGAAACTTCATCACTGGCAAAATCTCTAGTTTTTTGACATGTACCACCATCTTCTTCTTGGTTGGCAATCAAAAAAAATGCTTCCAACCCTCAACTTTTCCTTTTTTCCCAGCATTCCATAGGCAGAAGCTGAGAAAAGTTGACACATCGCTCGCGTTTCCGACCGCAGAGGTCGACATATTTATGTAACGCTTTTCCTCTCTCCCCCACCATGTGGCGCTGGGTATCGCGTTTCTCGCGATAATGGCTGCGATAATTGTCGGACTTTGCGACGAAAAAAAGCTGCGTGCAACTGAAACTTTACGACATCATTTCCAGAAAAACGGATAGAGGGAATTTTTTTTTTCACCCCTCATTGAAGGATGGATGGGCGTTTGTTGAAACGATTTCGAAGCTGGCAGGAGCGTTTCCGACAGGGATCCCTTCTTCGTGTTTCCTGTCGGACGAAAAGGGAAAATTGAGATGTTATGTCAGGCAGTGTTATGACTTACTTCCATCATTTTTATCTCGAGTTTCGGTCTGTGCTTTTGAAGCCAAGCCGACGTCGCTCTCTAAAGAGAGGTCGAAACAGCAATATGTGCTTTTTACTTTTTTTTTTTAAGAAAGCAAATGACGTGCAAACAAATCAAAGATATATAAAAGCGAACAGGAAAGGGAAATTTGTACAAACTGCCATAATTATCTCTGTTATCATGTCATAGATTTTTGTCATTTATTGTGATGGAAGAAATTCTTTTCAAATCTTATCAAATTTAGAAGAAGTTGCAGATAATTTTTATCTCTAACGGTAACTTCAGTTCTAATTTTTCGAACTAAAATTCAATCTTATTAATGTCTTCTAGAATAAATCCGTTCTTTTATTTAGAATTTCTCTCTTTTCCTTCTTGTATGTGTTTCATGAATTTACAAGCTTTGCAAATATTATTTACCACTAAAATAAAATCTCAAACTTAAATCTCAATTTTTCATGGATTTAAAAATATATACAGATGCTTATTTTGGTTTTATATTTGTCCCACAAACACATGTATTTACTTATATTATTGTACAATTCTATATAAATTTATTTTTCCTGTTTACTGCCTGCAAAATCTGCGATGTCATTCTATGTTTTTTTTTTAATTACAAATTAAATCATATGAACGTTTCCCAGAATAAATAAATTTAAATCACTTTTCAACATACTTTTTTTCATTCTTATTTACAATTCCCCCACAAATTAACGAATTTGTTAAATATATTCACATCTTAGACAATTTTCAGTGTTATTCCAAATTTTTATAAATCATGTAAAAGTCCTATACCGCTATGTATGTGTATGTATGTATTTTCCTCGGGTTCATTATCATTAAAAATAAATAATTTCTTCTAATGGAGAGCACACTTGAGTAATTAACCTATTTGCCGCAACAAGGCTGGAAACTGCTACTCATTTTATCGTTATCTGGTGGACACCTGTGAACCAAGTCACGGAGGTACAAGTAGCATCTCCCACACCACACCACCACAAACTCATTTATAGGGCGGGCCACATTCATCCGAGGGAATGACAAGAAACACAGAGAGAGAAAGTACATCCATGCCCGAGATTTGAACCCAGGTCCTCCCCATCCGTAGTCAGGTACTCTAACCACCAGACAGGGTGGGCAGCATAATTTCTTCTTAATTTTATTATTATGAAATCAATTGAAGAGTATTCTCTAAATAAGTTTTGATCAAATTATATATATATTTTATTTTGTCGAGTGCCAGCCGATATATTTTTTTAAATTTATATATGTATATATTTTTTTTGTAGACTGGCAGTATGGGTGCGCTGCTCCATTATTTCAACTGAACCGCAATTGGGTGTGGAGTCCGACTTCCTCAGTACACATATACCAACATACCATAGGTACCCATTATATAGGTACTACGGTTAAGTAATCATTCATACAAGGAAAGGACAAAGACAGGAGAGAGAGAAAGAGAAAGTACATCCATGCCTGAACTGGGATTCAAACCCAAACTTCCCTATCTGCAGTCAGGCAAGCTGATCACTAGACAGAGTAAAAGCGGCATCAAATTATATATGCAATAAATAAAATGATCAAAAATTATTCAGACTGTTCATTTGAGAAATACCAAAATGAGTGCGTTTTTTTCCAATTCTCAAATTTATAATTTCACATTTACCTAGCATATAAATTTTAAGGTATTTAAATTCTTTATTCTTGTATTACTCATACATGTGTAAGTCTAATAAAAGTATTTATTCCTTTATAATAACGCTTAATGTTAATTAGAATGATATATTAAAATGTTAGAATCTGGAAATCGTAAATTCTCTCTATTTCGAATTCCAATTTGCACTTTGACTTTTGTTAAAAAAAATTTTCAATTTATCAATTTCTCAGTTTTTTTTTCCTCAATTTCTCATTTTTTTTTTTTGTTGTTGTTGTTAATTTAGTAATCAGTTATTTTTTTTATGTATATAATTTAAAGTTAAAAAAAATTGTAAATTTATAATATTTTAAAAATAATTTAACTGTAGAAATTATAAATTCAGAACTATTTTGTTAAACGTTATAGGAATTAATATACGAGAAGATTGCTTAGGAAAAAATGATGATTATACAGTTGGGGATTTAAACGAATATACTTGGAAACTTTAAATGAGAATTAAAAATCCTATTTAGGAAAATATTTTTTATCAGATATTTCATTGATGTTTTATTAAATTTTAAAAATCAAGTGAAAAAAAAAAACAGTGTGAAAATTATATTGACAAGAGATCTCAAATTCATATCTAAACTCGACCAAAAATTGGTAAGTAAACGTTTTGAGTTGTTTCGTATACATAAAAAAAATTATCGCTGTTTTTGGATTTAATGTTTACAACTGCAAATGTAAATTCTGTTTAAGATTCCGTTTTAATAAGATTCTCGATTCCGCTAGAAGGATTTAGATTTATTCCATTATGGTGATACTACCATGATCTCTAGGGTTTTGGTAAGAGCTTAGGAAAAAAGGGGGGCTTATCATTAAAATTAATGGATATTTTCATACTCTCGCACCCATTAGAACATTCTAGATATCAACATAAAACAACTTTCAGCGGAAACGGTGTCCCGCTAAGCCTAGTTTCTACGCACGCACTCGCTAAATGAATTAGAACAAAATTTGATATTCTGATTATGGAAAAAAAGAAGAAAAAGAAGATGAAAAAGAAAAAAAGAAATGTCGCACGAAAAGCGGAATAATTAGATTTAACCTCCAAGGAAAAGACAGCGTTAAAAAAAACTGGAAAAAAATGTAATTCGACGATTTTGTTACTCAGGTCGATTTAATTTTCCAGAGAATAAAAATCGTTTTACCAAAGGCAAGAAATTCCAGAAAGAAGGAGGGAAAAAAATGAGAATAAGAAATGGAAAAGAATAGGTCAACTTATTAAAGACGTTTCAGTAGCTCCGATTTAAATAAAAATTTTCACTCATGCATGGTATATTAAGAGTGTTAGAGGTAGGAAAGGTATTGAAGTGGTGTTTTATTTATTGTGAAAAAGAGAAAAATATTTAATTTGATCGCCAAATTTGGCGGGGGTTATTTTGTTTTAGTTTATTATAACACGTTTGAGCTTTTTATTTCGTCTTATAAGAAATTAAATATAATGTTAATTCAAGTTAAAACGCACAATTTTAGTATCATAGGAAAAAAATATTTAATTTGTAATTATTAAAAATTGAATAAATAAATTAAAAATTTGTAAAATATTTAATTTAATAGTCTTATATAGATTAAGTGCATGATTTGGGATTTTTTAGAAATTGAGTTCGAGATTATGGAATGAAAGAGTTT
Organism: Latrodectus geometricus; assembly: GCA_026290005.1. NCBI lineage: Eukaryota > Metazoa > Arthropoda > Arachnida > Araneae > Theridiidae > Latrodectus > Latrodectus geometricus. The sequence goes on from JAPDSC010107173.1 coordinate 9,047, forward strand.
TAAGCACATGAAAAAACAAAATTTTAATAACTGTTACAATTCTTATTTTTTTTAAAAAAAATTTCGATATTTATTTAATGCAGTTTTAATAATGTAATTCAAAAAACATCATTTTAATCACGTGATTAAATAAAATCATTATTTTAGTTATACATATAATACCATTATCTTAATTACATGTTCACTACAATTACATGTACATTATCTTAATTATGTGTGTTCAGTTTTTATTCAAAAAAAAAAAAAAAAAAAAAACAATTCATTTCACATTCATAAATATGAACATTTTTTATTCCTCAGTTTAATCTTATCATGTTTATTTTAAGTAAATTAAGAGTTAGCATTTTTTGCTACAATTTTGTATGAGATGTGTTGATATGTTTGTAGCTCTAGAATTATTTTCTACATGTGAAAGCAAATTCGATCTGCATCTATAGTCTAAAGTGGATCTCGGATTCCTAGAAACTTCCACACTCTCTATTGGTTGGAATCGAGCTTTTAAACGTAAGACTGAAACGTGCCACAGTCGCTATTAGTGAACACGACGGATTTTTGATTAAGCCGGGATTCGAGCTCACTACCTTTCCGATGACGTGAACAACGTCCTTACCAACCGGCCACCGTGGCCTTTTTGCTTTTAGTATATGACGTCACTGTCGCTTTTAGCATATATGATTATACATAGAACGAGTTCTATAGTTTAAAGTAGACACTGTACCATGACAGACAGGATATGTAGATAGATCTGAATCGGTATTCGAATCTATGAATTGCTTTAATAATGAACAAATTGGTTGCCAAGCGTATAAATGAGTAGTCAATATTTTGGCTTGAAATTCAATAAGTTGTGGGTACGATTCTCGAGAAAGCATGGTTTGCTTACATTGGTTTACCTTTTGACTGACCATTAAATTAGCTCTTGTTTGCAAAACAGTGACTCTAGCATTTAAAAGGGAAACCATCAATCAATCAATCGTTGTCTGATTGATTGTTAAGCATTGTGCAGTGACAAACTTTGTGAAACATCACTGAGTTTTAGAATGTACTCAAAGAGTATTCACTGAGTAAATAATCAATGCATCTAAGAGTTCCAAAGGAATAGAATGAATAAAAAATAATTTTTTTAAAATAAAATAATTTTAGCTGAAAAATAAATCTACTAATCAAATGAATCGATTTATTGCTAATCTTCCAAAAATCGGCGGTGTGACTTCTAATTTTTTAAATAATATTGACTAGTATTTTATATGTTTATATAAAAGTCCTTATTCTTTTCCAAAAGAAAAAAAATCACATTTCTTTAATCCATTTTTCAAGTTATATTAATTTAAGGCAAAAAAAAAAATAATAAATAAATAATAAAATGTTACAAAAGGCGAAAGAAAACGGTAATCTCGTACTTATATCAATTAATTAAAGGTACAAAAAGCGACACTGAGACACAAAAATAATTTTTTTTTTCTTTTCTTCTGCAAAATTTTTCCATTTTTCTAGAAATAAAGATTCGATTCTTCAACCTTAAGGCTGTTCCTGGGATCAAATGGAATAAATTTATTTTCTTCGATTGTTCTTTTTTTCTTCTTTTTTTCCTTTTCTCTAACACAAAAGTATCTTTCTTTTCTTATTTAAAAGAATGCGACATATTTCGTAATATCTTCTTCTTCCGATGAGTAATTATATTAGTTCACTCAATGTGCAAAATATTTGCTCATTTTTTTTTATTTCAAATATCTAATTTCTGAAAAGATTCTGGAATAAAAGGGGAAAAAAATCGGAGGACAGCCCCGAGGAACAGAAATGAATGTAACTTTTGGAGAGAGGAAAAGAGGAGAAGGAGACAAAAACTAAATATGACTTAAAAATTATAAAAATTTTTCGAGAAAGAAAAATATTCTCCTTTTTATAAAATCAAAAGACAAAGTACGGATGAAAAATGGAAGTTATTGATAAATTCAGGTGAGTATTACTGTAAAATTTGCTTTAGTGTTGGTTAATAATATAATATATGAGAGAGACGTATAACATTTTTGATAATACGATGCATAAATATATTTACATTTAGGCTGGCAAGGGAGCTTGGTTTCCATAGTTTACAAGTTCGAATGTTCGACGAGAATATAATAAAGAGAAGTTTAATTTGATATATTAAATACATTTCACTTTGGTGGAAAAATATTCAAACATTTAGTGTATGGTAAACAGTTGTAATCTTTATATTTTGTTCTTTTTTCTAGGTTTTACAATAAATTCAGATAAAATAAACGGCTATCATATGCTGCTCACGAGTCGATTGCGTACTGTACCGGATAACTTCTTATATAAAAACAGATGACGCATTAAATTCATCATGGCTTACTGATAGGAGACCACACTTCAGAGCAAAAGGACCTAGGTTCGATCCTAGCAGTTGTTGAACAACATGAGAAGGAGGTTTCAATTAGACAGTCGAATTCCCTTAGTCCATACCAGTTATGAACTGATTGTTAGACGCCAACCAAAACGGTCATACCGGACTGTGGCCCTGTTAGTGGCGCAGGTGAGGCATTCCACGTGAAGGCCTTGATGCTGGTCTGGACCGAGCCAGACTGCTTAGCCGTAACCAGTCTCGATGCAGTACCACGTGGTACTGCATCGAGACTGGTACACCCGCTTTGGTGTACACCCGCTTTGGACCCCAACCTGAAGGACTCTGTCCTCAGAGCCAATCCTTATCCCGAAGTTACAGATCAAACTTGCCGACTAACCTTATCTACATTGTTCTATCGGCTAGAGGCTAAAGGAGATGAATGTTGCTCTTATACATTCTACTTGCAATTTGTTAGGGTGAGTGCTTGGATTTTTTCCAGGTTTCTTCCATTAGACACGTGAATACGGATTGCCATGGAATGTTCTCCAGCGGTGGTATTAGGGTACCGCGGTGGGTATTAATATGCCTCACAACAGTTCACAGGCTGCCTACCTATAGATGTCAAAGGACTAATAAAAATAATACCTGTTGCTTAGATGTAGGATTACGTTGCTCGGAATGGAAGGTCCCGGGTCCAATTCCAACCACTATTGAACAATAATAGGTGAATGTCTATTGAACAATAATAGGTGAGGTAAATGTTAACTTAATATAACTTCAAGGCAAATGTCAGCGTACTATTAAATTCAGGCAAAGTCTATGGTCCGAATTATAGCCTTTGTCTAGAGGTACTATTGTGATCTTCAGAAAGGAAGGTTCTGGATTCAACCCCAAACACTGTTGAAGAGCAAGAAATGGCCATATGGTTTTTGCATACGCGTTTATTAAAGTGAATGCTTGAAAGTTTTCAGGATTTTCTCTTGAGAGAAATGAATGTGTACAACTATCTATAAAATGATTTCCAGAGAAGTAGTACGTGATGGAGGATTAAACGTATACCAAAATGGTTTTCACTGTTGAACTATTCATGTAGTGTCAAAACTGTCAATATATAGATTTGATAAGCTGAAATTTGAATCCAAAGTTAAGAACACTGTTGTCGATTGATATTACAACCCTTTTTTTTAATACCTTCAACCATTTATTTATTGCGTTAGTTTTCTGTTGCCGTTATCTCTTTCTCTGCCAAGAAATTAAGCCAAACACATAAACAATCACCACATAATTTGTCACTCTGCCAAGTAATAAGGTTAACAGAAGAGTCTGCATTCTTATTTTCAGAGGATTTCTCTTATGATTAAATTATAAATGAAACTGGGCCGCGGTTGCCTGGTTGTTCTCGTTACCGGAAGGTTGTGAGCTCGAATCCCGGCTTAGTGAAAGATCTGTCCAGGTTCACTAATTGGCAACTGGGGCACGTAAAATATGTCGAGTCGCAATGTCCTCCATGTTCCCATTCCAAATTAATATCTCTGGAGGTGGTTGGAGCCAGCTAAAGGTCTTCTCTGGCTTCAATCTCTAAATTGGAAGACACAGATAGTGCTGCCATCTATGAGCCCCTGTCGTACTTCCACTATGGTATGAGGGTGTTGTTTCAAAAACGGAAGGCACTCTTTCTGACTTCATTCCCCCAGTCCATGACAAGCGGGCTTGGCTTCGTCAAGTTTTATAAGTAACAACAACAACATACATGAAGCTTATTAAATTTTGTGTGTTTATTAAAATATTATATTATTGATAAATATATTATATTCTATAAATCTGTTCACAAAAAAGCAATAAAATTTAAGACAAAATATACTTTTGAAGAGAAAGTTAAAAATATAATTTTTAGAGAAATGTTGATAATATTGCCGTCAAAACTTGTTTCTCTGAATTTTTACACATGCTGTTTGTTTTGTTTTTAAATCACATGGGAAAGCCCTGTAATTATCTCTTAATGATAATTCCTTGGAAGAACATAGAAAAAAAGTTATCCCAGTGTCATTTGTGACTTCATCCGAAAAAAAATATTTGATCGCCATGACTCATTAATTATCAGTACAAGAAAACAATGAATTATTCTGGGTTTTCTTAGATTTTAGGATAATAACATGAGTAAGTTTCTAACTTCGTTGAAAACTTATGATTTAAAAAAACTTACCATAAAAAATTTTTTTAAGAAATTTTGTCTTTTAAATATTTTTTTAATTTTTTTGTGTGATGCAAACTTTTTAAAGTTGAATAAAAGCTATCTATAGATATAATTTATTGTATTATTGATTCTATAAAAAAAAAGCTGACGAAATCTCAGATTATTAAAATTACTTCAGATATTAGATTTAGTCAAACATACGATACTCTTATTGTTTTAAAATCTAGATAAGTAAGGAAATATTTCCCATCATTCAGTTCGAAGAAAATGTCTATTACTTAATAAACTATCTTTTAAAGAATTGTTTAAACTTAAAAGCAAAAGAATTAGTGAATGGTAATTTTACTTAGACGCAAGGTTTTGTGTTGAAAATGTTTCTAGAAGGAGAATAAATGAAAGTTTTTTCAATTCACCTTTAGCTACCTTTTTACTGTGTCTGAATGCGCTGTGTCTAGCGAATAACCTAAATATTTGATTGGTAAGAAGCTGAGTATTCATAATTTTGAACTATTACTCGGAGACGAGGTCGATACCTGAGCTGGTTCTTTCCTCTCCTATTATTTAATTTCAATACCTCACTTACAGAGAAACATTATTCCCTAGGGATATATAACGCGTACAGAATATTTTAACACAGAAGTCTGAAAGTATTCAGCATTAAATATTATACTTTCCCGATCCTAAGACTAACTGTATTTTCCATTCTATTATTCAGCCCTATTACTAATGATAATGTAGAAATGAAGATGAAAGTATATTAAATAGCATAAAATGAAAAGTAAATTAAGTAATTCAACTGGTCAGCAAGTCTTTGCAAAGCTTTTTTTAATGTTAAATAGGCCGTACCATGATCTTTCGAATGAAAAATTCAAGTACGATTCCAGCGAAGCAGGATATCTCATTCACCTCTCTGCATACAAATCCTTTGTACTTATTGCTTGGCTCTTTTTCAAGTTTTTTTCAATATGACAATTATGGTCTATTATATATAGCTTATCTATAAAAGCTTCTTCTATATTTTAAAAATCAAATGTATTTTACAAAAGCTTAGCGTAACTGACTACGGATGGGGAGGACATGGGTTCGAATCCCGGCTCGGGCATGGATGTACTTTCTCTTTCTCTGTGTTTCTTGTCCTTTCCTCAAATGATAGATGAATGTTACGCGCCCAATAAAAGGGTTTGTGGTAGTATGGCGTGGGCGATGCTACTCGTACCTCCGTGACTTGGTTCACAGGTGCCCACCGGGTAACGATAAAATGAGTAACAGTTTCCGGCCTTGTTGCGGTAAATGGGTTAATATACTTACTTGCTCAAGGGTGCCCGCCATTAGAAATAAAAAATCTTTCAAAAGCTTCAAGTGTTATATTATCTCTCTTAAATGGAATCATAATTCATGGTAAAGCTCTTTTTTAATTTGTAAAGATACTCCAGCAGTATTGTAATTATTTATAAAATAAACAAAAAAGTTCTTGTCGTTTTCGCGTCATCTCTAGTCATATCACACGAGATGAGATATTTGCTTAAACATTTTTGTAGGGGTGGTTGCTTAGAAGTTTTACTGGTGTCTACCCTGGAAAGATGTATAAATACAGTGCATATTATACATGAAGGATCCTCGTAAATGGTAAAACTTTACAGGCTATTCACTGTACGGTATCCATCATTGCCACGCTATTTAAAAGGTTATTATTTCAGTAAAAATTAATAATTCTATATTTGTTTTATTACAATCATTAATGTTTGCTCTTTTACTAATGGTGGAACATTGGGTTATTGGACCCGTTGCCCACAACAAGGCCGGAAACTGCTTACTTATTTTAGCGTTACGCGGTGGGTACTTGTAAACCAAGTCACGATGGTACGAGTAGCATTGCCCACGGCACACCACCACATACCCGTTTATAGGGCGGGCCACATTTATCCATCATCTCAGAAGAAGAAAGGTCAAAGATACACAGAGTGAGAGAGAAAGGAAACATCCATGCCCAAACCAGGATTCGAACCCGTTACCAACAGTCCATGAGTCAGGCACGTTAAACACTCAGTCATTGGCCAGTATAATCATTATTGTATAATATGTATTAGCAATGTTAAGTTAAAGCTAAAATTTCTAAATACCTTATCGCATTGAGAAAGCTTTCGGAATGGTAAACATTGCTATCTGCTGTAATTTTAACAAAAATTTTCATAATTTTAGAATCGTTATATTATTGACACAATTATAAACTGTAAAATTGCTTAAATTTCTGATATTAATAATTTTAAAAAAACATTTTCATTTTAAGCAAAAATTGGTAATAATTGTTAAGATTTAGTTTTAGATTCAGTCATTTTTTTACAGTGATTATATTTTAATTATTGAGAGAAACTGACTTTAGCCATTAGGTCTTGTTCTAATTAGCATTTGTGTGCAAAAAATGACCTTTCAGCAATTCTTGAGTAAAAAATTTTCAAAGCAAGTAATAAAGTAAATTACGGATTTGAATAAGCTCAGTTTTATATCTTTGCCTTCTTAATTTCCGAGGAATTTACTGTGAATATATGTACATATCTGAAGACAAAAAAAGCTAACATTTGAAAAATATTTGAAAGATGACATACGATAATTAATTAGTATTATATTGTTTTAATTGAAACATAATAATAATTATAGCCAAAGCTGTTGCTAAAATTCTTTACGACTAAGAGAAAGACAAGATAATTCCATGCTAAGTGAAAGACAAGATAATCTGTAAGCAACTATTTGTTTACAGATTATCTTACCTTTATCTTCATTTGCACGACGCTATTAATTAAAAGCTAATTAAACTTTGGTCTGGAAGAATAGTTTGCT
>JAPDSC010107178.1:0-16537 GCA_026290005.1 Latrodectus geometricus
ATTTTATAATCTTCTGCCAAATAATGCTCCTCCTCTCCCAATTTAAACGTAATTTAATTCTAATTTGTATTGTTAGTACTTTCAACAAAAGTATTTACTGAATTTTTTTGACATCTTTCTTTCTCAAAGTATATAGTTAGCTCCCTTGTTGTAATTCTTTTTAATTTTTTTGTTTAAGCTAATATTAATCAATTGATTTTATTTTGTAACAGTTACTGTAACATTATTACCTTAAACATAAATTAATAAAAAGGGTGTGTTCAAAATATTTGACTGACAACTGATTCTGTATTATTTTTAATCTCCATCTTCTAATCTGAAAGTTTTTTATTAAAATCATTACATCCTGCTATATATCACTTTTCGCTCAAAAACATCAATTTATTGGCAATGTGATGGTTGCTTTTATTTAATATATGGTCGTAAATTCATCTTTTGAGAGAATAATTTGTAAAATATTGAGTAAGTTCACTATTTACAAGGTTTTGAAAATCAAAAGCTTTTTTTTTCTTTCCATTTTCCGATCATAGTAATTACAAATAATTTGAGAGATAGAAAGGAGCATCCCATGGATGTAAATACTTTTAACTTTCCTTCCTATCTCTCAAACTATTGCTTTATTCAAAAATGTGCAAGAAAGTTAGTGGCTGTAGTTTCTATAAGAAAGTCAAAAGAAACTTTAATATGCATCCAGTTTTTACGAGGAAAACAACTGATAACTAACAACTTTGGTATCTATGACGACGAATAATTGTTATTTGCTTTTTTATAGTAACATAATAAATTTCATTGTGTGCCTCCATTTTAAAGGATATAAACAGAAGAATCAAAGTGATGCAGCTAACTACCCATTTAAAAGAAAATTTTTATGAACTATGTAAAGATCTAATCTTATCATCATCAATGTAAGATTAATTTTCGTAAGAAGATGATTGACATTACTACTTTTACATTATATCTTTATTTAAGAGAAAAAGTTTTTAATATATAAACTATTAAAAATTGTCTCTTTTAAATAATGGGCTTGTATTTGCTTTGCTAAATTTCAGAAATTGTCATTTTCTTTTGAAAACTGACAAATATTAGCAATTTTTAATTTAAACTAATATCTTATGCTAAAAAAATATTCATTAAAGTTCTTAAATAAAACATTCTACGTTTTCAAAGAAATCTTCAAATTCGTAACAACTTTTCAATATTCATCAAGAACTTTATTTAGATAATAATAAAGAAGATAAATTAAAAGGAATGATTGTAGCTAATAATAGTTTGTTTATGCTTTTTTAAATTGTGGATGAATTGCCATTTTTAGAATAATGTATACTAAACGTGAAAGTATATATCACTGTCAAATTTTCGTATTGCAAGATCCTTAAAGGTAAAGTTAATATTAACTTAAAATGAATATCTAAAATAATCTTACTGTAATGAATGAAATAATCAACTAAAAATTTATTCTCTATTATTCCTTCAAAATTGTAATTTTTTTAAAAAACTATTGTACTATGATTTCAGATGTTATGTAGAACAATTTTACTACTGAATATATAGAATTATGATAAATAATTGCCAAACAAAAATTGGGTAAGATCATTGATTTTCGTATATACTTGTAAGTATCCTATATTTATTTTGTAGTATCTACAATTTGTAGTATCTACAATTTGTAGTATCTACAATTATAGATATTATACTTTCAGAAAAAAATCCTACACAGAAAAATATATAGAGCAATCTAGAATATAAAACAATTTAATTTTTTTTTTGGCTAGACTTAAGATAAACAATCAATCAAAATACTTTGAAATGAAGTAGTAAATGTTTTCTATTATTACTTATAATAACTTCCATGTGTATAAAAGTTTGACAGAAGACAGATTTTAAAAGAATAAAGAGAAAATAAAAGAAAAAAAGGAAACATCAGAAGAGGATTTTAAAAAAAAACTTTAAAAAGAATATAATTTTTTATTAAAATAACTCTCGCAGTTTTGTAACTTTTAGGCTATGAATGAAAATTTAAGTCAATATTTATTTTCTATAATCTGATATGATTTAAACTTTCTCAATATATAAACGAAGAAATTTTTTCAATTCAAAAACTGAGAATGTTTAGCAATATAGTTGGAGAGTAGGGGAAAAAATTTATTTTTGGTTCAGTTTCAAAATACTTTATGTTGGACAAAAACATAAAACCTACAAGATTATTTAGAATCATTTCTATTTTCATTAAAAATCTTATTATACATGCATTCCATTTTAACTAAATACTGCATTCTATTTTATATAAATAAATTTGTTTTTAATAACAAAAATATACTATATATTTTTACAAAAAATATATATAAAAATACAAAAATATGTATTAAATTGACAAAGATAGTTTAATAATATTTTCTTGGCAAATTTATTAAGAATATATCCGAGTTTAGCTTGAAAATCATATTAAATTGTATGAAATATTTAGTATTGATTGAAATATATGTATTTGTACAGGGTTTAAACTATATAATTGAATAAAATTTTGCATATTATTAATCTTCAAATTATTAGTCTAATGTTTTTTTTAAAAAAAATGTTTACATTAATTGCCGAATATAAGCTGCATGTGTGTGCTAAAACTAAAAGTATATTTTAAAAAATAGTGCTTTATATGTTTTTTGAACAAACTTAAATTTCACAAATGAAATATTCGTTATCAAATATTAGCAAAAATAAAAAACTTTAGTTTGCCAAGCAAAAATACGTAGGCCTTTAGCAAACGCTTTATACGGAATAATAATGTAATATCTAAGCAAAACTATGCACGGATGAACAATTACAAGTCTGCTTATTCGATATCACATCTAATGTAAAAATTCAATTACTGTGCAGTACTTGTGAAGAACACTGATACAAAAAAAAAATAAATAAACACTGTAAATTTATTGAAGGACAAACATTTTAATGAGCTTTTGATTCATTTTAAATATAATTTATTTTTAAAAGGAAAAATGAAATATAAAAATTCTCACTACGAGTGATGCATTGTAAAATTTTTAATCCCGAACAATCACTTAACAGAATCCTCTAACACTACAATATGCCATGAACGCATTAAGAGAGTTTCTCATAAACGTATTTGAGTATCAGACTACATGCATTTGATTATTATAAAATTTTAAAACTTAACACTTTTTTAAAAGAATTGCAAGGAAATTGATAAAATTTATCTCAATATAAGACGTAAATATTATGCTATTTTAATCATTATTGTTCAGTGTTAGAAAGCGACTGACGTCTTTTGATCTTACATACATACGAAGCCTATACTTAAATCTATTAGTTAAAAGATGCTCATAGATCATAAAAGTTGATTTGATTTTAAGACTAATTAATACAATAAGGTTAAATTTTTACGGCTATATTTGATTGGTAATTTGATTTGTATCACGTAAGTTTGCTTAAAAGCTGAAAGCTGTTGAAGGATATTGCAGGATACATATATTATATATAATCTTTAGAAAGAATATTATATATCAAATTATTATCCTCACAGTATGCTGCATTAAATATCTCAGGAATTAGGGTTGTATTAAGTCCCAGTATCAAGGAAGAAAATCCAGAAAATTCCAAAGTAGAAATGCACAGAAGCAAATTATCTGACGCAACACATCTAGTTGTAGATTTCGGCTGCCAACCCTGGCAAGGAATGAAATTTGAGTACAAAACTATTTATAATTAAGATTTACATTTTATAATTTTTAAATAAAAACATTTATACATTAATATACTAATTGATATTATATTTTATTATTATTGGAAATAATTTTTAAAAAAATGTATAATATACCTTCACTTCAAAGAAACAATGCCAATATGACATTTGTACCCAGGACAAGCCACTAAATTCACAATTTGTACATAGGACACATTAGTATACAGTATTGTCCAATGAAGGGTCTCAAAGCAAATCTTGCTATTTATAATAAATTGCATAAAATATTATTAGTTCAATCATCATGCATCTAACTAGTTTATTAAAGAAATTAAAAAATAAACTGAATTAATTAAAGAAATCTTCAAACACATGGTTTTTATCTTCGAGGGAAATTAAACTCCTCGGAGAAATTCACGAAAAATATAGAATCATTCTTTGGGGAACGACAAAACTGACAATCATTTTATATACATTTAATTAGACAACAAAATTACGTGAAATTTAAACGGTATTCAGAAATCTCATTAATACGGTTAAATTAAGTTCTTTTAAAGAGCTATTTTAAAATCAGCTATTTTAATTTGCAAAATATAAAGACATTACTGACCTGACTGAGACTCGATATCTGGAGAGCATTAACATTAATTTATCAATGCATTGGTTTGATTTTGAACCTTAATGAAATTGATAACGAATCATAATTCAAAGTTCTTTTCATACAAACAATAGAAATACTTTGAGAAGATTTTAAATAGAATTGATTAATTTGTAGCATTTTGATATTGTTAAACTAAAGTTTATCATATCTTTAACTTTATGAACGTTTACCTACCATTTAATTCTATAAGCAGGATCAATTTTTATGTGATTTTCTCTAAATTTGAAACTATTTGTTAGTGTAAAAAACAAGCTCCAAAGTGTTATTTATGAAAATTTATTCTCAGATCTAAATTAACTGCAAGGCATTTAGATTTGATAGTAAATTTAGTAAATTTGAGTAAAAATAGTAAATTTGATCCACTCATTTTGAAACAATTGCCAGTAAAAAGGGCCAGTACCAACTATACAAATTTTATTGTTCTTATATATAAAGTTGAAGCAACATTAGAAGAATTATCTATGAATGTCCATTATTATCAAATTTCACATATATGTCATTCATAATAGCTAAAATGTTTAATATTCCTAATTACAACAGTTATAACTTTCCTTAAGAATTTAAGTAATCCGAAAATAAAAACATCAAATAACCATTTTGCGTATTTGAATTAATTGTAATTTTCTATAATGCAATCTAAATTAAACAAAACACCACATTTCAATTTAATTTAACAAAATGCTAATAAAATAAGTTTATAACTAAATTATATATTTGATCTCTTTTAATTTTTCATTCATAAAATATACATATTTATAGGAAAATGAAGTATTCAAAATTTAATATTACATTAAACTTAGTAATTATTATTAAATAATTATAATAATAATTATAATAGTTATTACTTAAAAATATTTATATTAAATTTAGTCTAACGAAATATTTTTCGTGGACGGAATCAAAAAAAGTTTAATTATTCTACATATTGTATTCTTATTTCTGTTTTTAATATTCATTATCAAATTCTAAATATTCATGCATAGCTTATATTAAAATTGCATGATCATAGTCAAGGTTTAAATAAAAAGTATTTTTTTAAGTAATCTTTCTAAGTATACAATTATATTCTCGCTGGAGTTCTTATTCTTCACCAGACTGAAAGATCGCTTACACTAAAAAAATTACAAACATTCACCACACTATAGAAAACTTGTCTATAAATTTCCACAAATAGATGTTGGCTATGGGATTCACCTACACATCCTCCTACACATAATCTACTAGCTGAGACATCCACCTACACATAAAATAAGACTCTAGCTAACAATATTTTACATGCAATATTATATACATTTTTCTTCATAAAGAACGCTATTTCTCTGTTACTATACTAAATGTAATTCATTTATCATTGGTAATAATATTCCATCTTATTCTGGAGTATATGTAAGAAGGAAATTAATTTATTAACTTAAAAAAATGTGAAAAGATTCGAGACATTTTATTTGAAGATTCTTATTAGTTAATTTAAGGTTTATTCGAAGAAAATTTCTTCAAAGACTGTAAATCAACAATTTTAAAGGTTAATTTTAATTAACAAGCATATGCCGCAAACCTGTTTTCTTATATTAAATATGTTGTATCTACTTCCTGTGTTGCATTGAAAAACTTTAATTGGGTAATTAATAATTACCATGAGTCAGCAGATTCCATTGTGCTCTTATATATTCCAATTTGTTTTAATATAAATGTTCATTATTAATAACCATTAATTGAACATTTGTTCTAACGTGATATATTTAATTTGCTTTTAAACTAATATCCTTTTAAAAGACATTTAAAATTATATGTAGTTTTCGTATCTTTTAAATATTTTAAGTAATAATTAATTTAACATATCTAAGAATTAATCTGACAATCTTATTTTTTTCAAATATTTACAAAGTATTACAGAAGTTAATCTTCCGAGTAAGATATTTATGCACAAATAATATCAAGGAAAAGAAATGATTTAATTGATATATGTTTAGCTAAATTTCTTCACTATAATATGTACCTGCTTATTAATTAATGATTATTCTTTCTTAAAACTTATCATTTAAAAACATTTTTGTGAATAATATAATAACTTCAGGTAAATCTGAATGAGATTTGAGTAATTAGTAATTTTTGATATTTATATATATCTGTACTATTTCGTGTTTATTATTTTGATGTGTTAAATATTTAAAAATATATGCTTATCATTAATTCATTAATCCTTAATGTAATATATATATATATATATATATATATATATATATATATATATATATATATATATATATATATATATATATATATATATATATATTGCGTTCTATCCACAATCAAAATTTTGTAACTTTTTCATCTATGTGATTATACGTGCATATAGAAAATTTAAAGCAAATTAAATATTTGTTTTAAATACTGCTACTTTATAACATTATTAAAAAATAATGAAAAATATTAAATATGTATTTATACATAACATTCACAAAAAACAGAGATTTAAATCAAATTAATGTCAACAACAAGAGATTTACATCAATTATTTGTGCTCTATCTGCATAATTTATCTGTTTGTTATGGATAGTTAGGATTTTCATATTATTATAAAAAAGAATATTCGAAAAAATAGCATTCACAATAATCAATAATATAAATATTTTGGATACTGAATAAATATTAAAAATTATTAATCAAATAAAAAATAGTTCCATTCTTATAAATTTTTAATGAAAAATTTTCTGCATTTATAAAACTCCAAGCCAATATCATTTATAACCTTAAATTTTGGTTATTTTTGCAATTGAAAAATAACGTAATAAGTTTATGAAATGATGAGTAAGTTACACTGTTATCTAAACACATCACAAACCAAATTTCTTATACTTTCTAAATAAAATTAGTATTGTAGATTAATTTATATTAGAGAACTTTAATATATAATTGTTAAGCTATTGTAAATATATTTTCTATATTATCTTAATTATTCTTAGATATACATAAAACACATTTTATAATTGGAAACATCTTATATTATTTATTTGAATTATTGCATACTTATTTTAAAAATTGTGAGGAATAGTATAACTAGTATTACTTTGAAACTCTTTCCATTTCGAATGTCAACGAAATACAGCATAAAAAATAAGAAGTTTAAATGTAAATACACTGCTCAAAACAATTAAAGGATTTTGTGATTTTAGGTGAATCTTCTGGCTGCTAAAAATTTTAGCTGATTATAAATGGTTGACTGACGTAGTAGGTTATATAAGAATAAATTACACACATGTTTGGCAGAAAAAAATGCATTTTATTGCCTATTTGTGTAGAAAAGGAAAAAAACGCAATTTGTGCGTATGAGAAAAAAAGAATAGTAAAAGGTGTTTTCTTCAAAGAATATCATTTTCAGTAAAGTGTATGGTTTCCACTGACGACCAGCAACGTTGAACACCTTTGAGGCATGGAGTTAATGAGGCTATTAATCACAAGTTGGGGTATTCTGTCCCACTCTTCCAGAAGAGCTCTTTCCATTTCTTGGAGAGTTTGTGGGGGTGGTTGGTGGCCAGCAACTCGTCTTCCTAGAGCGTCTCAAACGTGCTCTATTAAATTCATGTCAGGTGAAAATGCTGGCCAATCCATTCGTACTATTCCTTCCTCGAAAAATAAATCCTCGACCAGGTTAGCACGATGTGTCTTGCAGTTATCGTCCATTGAAATGAAGTCATCTCCGATTGTTGCAGCGTAAGAGACAACAATAGGTCTGAGGATCTCGTCTTTATATAGGCGACCAATCAGAGGTCCATATCGAATGATATAGAGGTCTGTGCGCCCGTCAATGGATACGCTACCATACACCAACACTCCCCCACCGCCAAATCTGACACTTTCGTGCACGAACGTAGGATTATTCCTACTGCCACTGTCCCTCCATATAAAAATACGTCTATTATCAGGATGAACAGAAAAACGGGATTTGTCAGAAAAAAGAACATGCTCCATTCATTTCTCCACCAGTTCACATGCTGTGTTGCCCATTCCCTGCGGTCACGACGATGCTTTGATGTTAGTTTAACACATACCATTGGTCGGCGAGCGTACAGACCTACACCATGGAGCCTCTTTCAGACAGTCTGAGTTGAAACTGTGGTGTCAGTACCCGAGCGAATGTGTTGTTGGAGAAGAGTAGCGTTCATATTTTGGTGTCTCCGAGCCGTTAACGATCTTCCTTGGGCGTTGTAGACTGTCTACGACCTTGCCCTGGTCTTCGGTCTTCGACCTGCACTTCCAGTCTCCAAAGAATTATTCCAGATCTTTGATATCACACTTTGTGTTACTCAAATGGCTTGCGCTACTTCGGCTTGAGTTTGGCCCCCTTCTAACCTACCAACACCTCTCCAAGCTTCTGAATTGGTTAAATGACTTCGCTGAGTCATCGTGCTAATCGAAACAAAGCAGTCACGGAATGCCGATCATCCTTGTCTTCATTGTCTTTATTCAGTTGAGAGTCAAATTTCATTCACTGACGCTGAAGCGACGTTTTTGATGTTGAACACAAAATTAGCATATTCTACAGCTTGATAATCAGAAAAATTTACATTTGTAATTCGCTTCTTCCACTTTCGGAAAAAAAAATTCGCTTATATCTTTATTTTATATAAAGCTTACAATATTCCTTAATTATTTTGAACACAGTGTATTTTTTAAAATTTTATGTTGAGGATACACCCACTCAGAAGCATTAAAAAATAAAAAAAATGAAAATCGAATGAAATAACTGATAGTTAAATTTTAAAAAACTCAATCATTTGCATAAAAATTATTTATTTATCTCAACTTTACAAATATTAAGTAAGAGTGAAATACTGAGTTTGCACTAGATAAGAAATATGAGTAAAAGTTAATTTAAATTTTATTTAATAGTATATTAAAGAAAGACTAAAATTATCTTTAATAGTGATAATAGGATCAATATAGTTTGCACATTGACTTTCTTTTCCAAAGTATTAAAATTTTTTTTTATTAAACATTCATCTTTAACTGCTTTTCCATTTTTGATATACACTATCAGCTCGAGTTTTCTATCAAATTTAATTATTTTGAAATTATTTGATCCATTCATTCTGTTTCTCGATCTATAAGATTTATTGTCTACGTGTAATGTATATTCATGTAGATAATAAATTCAGTAACAAAATATTTCTTATTAGTGGACCTCTGTTTGAATATATAATTCCCCAGTTTTTAATTGAATTATAATTGCAGTGAAAATATTTTTTGATTTCATAGTCTTTCATCATTACTACCACGAAAACATCAGCAAAACTTTTAAACATCATACCTTAAAGCAATGTCCTTATCAACTTTTGGGAAATCTAAGTTTAAAGCTTTTTTATGTTGATTCAAAAATATCGGGTTACAACAAAATCCACTTAAGAAGTTAATATTTTATTATAATTTTTATCATTAAAATTTAGATACCTCATTTAATAGGGAAACAATATAGTAAAAGTTTTTCATTTTATTTTTATAGTGGATATTATTTTTTCTAATATTTGCCTAAGCGATAAATAAGTTTCTTAACAAAAAGAAAGTTGAATTTTTAAAATTGGTAATTCTTTCAGAGAATTTATCTGTGCTATAGACAAAAAATGAAACATTTCAAATAGACTTTATTATATCTTTTTTACATTTAGATTTCAAAACTACCATGATTCATTTTATGAAATATTCTAGCTAAAGACTATGTTTTTAATGACAACTGAGGAATTTTCATGAAAGATCATCATGATAACATTGTGATGAAAACGATATTAAATTTTGTTAGGTTACAGTTGAAAGAAACAATGATTAGTTAAAAAAAAAACTTTGTGTTAAACATTGCATAACCACTAATGTTTCATTTCATTTAAAGGGCTATTGACTCAACTACCTCCAGACAGTATAGTCACCTTAATTTTCTAATAATAATTTATATATGTTAGCTATACTTTTCTTAAAAACCTAGGTTTGATTTCTTGTAGCACTGTTGATAAAACTAATAAGTAATTAAGCTGAGATATTATACGTACTGAATGATTTGTGAAATCTTTCAAAATTATCCCTTCTTCAACCAGTATTTTTTACTTGCAATAGTAGTTGCTGCCTTTTACTTTGATTCTTGAAATTTTAGCTTTTTAAATATACTAATTATTTTTCCCTTCACAACGAGCTTTAAACAAAGAAGATAATCATCTTTTTCGCTCAATTCTCAATGATTTTAGGTTTAATCAATTTTTCAAGATTCCCTTTATGTTTTTCAAGTCTTAATTATTCTTTAATTGATTATTTCCTGAAAATGATCAGATCTTAATGTTTCATAATTAAACGTTAAAACAATGATTTGATGTTGGTTTTTTAACGAATATTTTGGATTTTTTCTATCTGCATTGAGCTTTTTCCTCTCATCTCATCTTGATTATATATCTCTTCTCATTAATTGTACTCTTAATCAATAATTCGTCAGATCTTAATTTTTACATTTACGCAGGATGTATCTTAAATTTTTCCTCTAAAAAATAAATTTTCTAATACTTTTCAAACGCATTTTATGTATTATAAATTATGAGATTCACTTCATATTTGTTATATCAGAAACATTTCTCTTATAAATATTGAACTCCTCTAAAATATCAGTTTCAATTTTCAGAACTCATTTTAATAATTTCGACTCTTCTTGTATGATACATTGATGTACTGTTGCCTTAAAACACTGTATTAAATTTTAAAATAAAATATTTGTTATTTTACATAAGCAAGTATTATGTACTAGAACACTTAAAAAATGAATAATGTTTAAATTTTAACGTAAACAATCATTGCATATCAAATCAACAATTTCTAAATATTTCTTACTTGTCTATGCAAATTTGGCGTGATTTTGATCAGGCTTAAATATATTTATTCAATAAATTTGCAGATTTAAATCAATTAACTTTTTAAATGAATTGAAAATTAATTCGGATAAGGGCTCTAAAATCCCCAAAGAATTGGTTCCAAAATTATCAAACTTGGTTTGGTAAATTTGTCACTTTAAGGTAATTGTTGTAAATAATTTGACTGTTACTAAAAGTTTAAAATGGACCCTGTACCATTATGCAATTATTCATGTTGAAGTGGGAATTGGAATTCCAGAACTAGGGTTGCAAGAAATTTGACCAGAGAGGAAGGGAAAATTGTTTTATTGGGGAATCATACTAAGCAACAATAAATAAATACAATTTTAAGGCAATGCTTATTTAAGCAAATGTTTATTTAAACTCCCATTATCTTAGTTATTAAACACTCTAGTTATTAAATATTTTCTTGAATTAATTTGAGAAATTTTAACGGAAAATGTTTAGTGAAATTGGAGTAGCTTTCAATCTAACTTACACTTTTCAAAACTAGAATGAAATTTTTTCAGAAACTTCTAAAAAGCATTTAAAACTTTGAAATAAAATATGAGAAATAATTTAAGGAAAGATTATTTAAACTATCAAATTATAAAATAACTAAATTATAATGTATTGCTGTCAAGTAACTAAAGCTGTAAATAATTACATCGGTATTTTGTTTTCTGAATGCTGATAAATTATTATATTAACTAATATATAAATTAGGAAATAGATGCCTAACAGCAAGACTTTAAGAAAAAAATTATCCTGCTCAGCCAATCTAAAAAATATTAAAAAGTATAAGAAATTGACAATGCTTTACAAAAATTTTTTTTTAAACTAATAATTGGAATTTCTTCTGAAATTTATCAGGATATCATTGTAATCTAATAAGTCACAAATATTTATCTTAGGAGAAAAAAAACTTGCAAAGTTTTTTAAAAATAAGCAATTTTTTAGGAATAATATTAAAGAAGTTTGTTAAAAAAAGTCGAAAGATTAATTTACAATATGAGATTAGTAAAATAAATTATCAAAACGTTAAATGATTAAAATAATACTTTTAAGCATATTTTACACAAAAACTTCTTAGATATCTGAAGTTATATATGTGGCTAATTTTAAAAGTTTGAAGAGCATGAATGGACTAGAAAGTAACTTAATAAATTACAAAAGGGAACTTATACTCACAAGAATAAAAATTTAATTGTTCCAAGGTTATCACGAAAGGACAAGTTAATTTAGAACTGAGAAAAAGCTAGCTAAAACTGCAATCAATTAACAGGGAAACTTATTACTTAAAATGTAAGAAAAATTAAATTACAAGGAGGTACTTCGAAAGAAAAGAAATATGACAAAACAGAAATAATGTACATCACATTAGGAAGAAAAAGCAAAATAAAAATTATATCAGTAAGTGAATTAAAAACACTTTATTTGGTTGCTCTTTTAATAAAAGTATTAATTAACTTATAATATGAAATAAAATTAATTATTAACGCGTCTGCTATTTTGTGAAACAAGCTAATAGAATTGTATTTGAATTTTCTTAACTTTGAAACGAATAAAAAAAATATAACCGTCTCACATCTAAATTTTATTATAGTTGTTTCAGTTTACATGTTTCACAAATTAGTTTTAGTTAATAACAATGGTTCTGGAGCCTATTCTAGTATTTTCAGAATTAATTATTCTGTTAGGAAATATTGTGACAATTTTGACGTTGAGATTGTGGCAATATCATTTGCTCTCGATACGTTGGAAAGCTATTCGGAACACAATATTGTGATTTTTATCCATTCTCAAACTGCAATTTTATAACTTACAAACTTAGTGTATAATGAAAATGCACTAGTTCGTTCCTGTAGAAGGAAGTTAATTCAACTTAAAAAGTGTGGCGAAGGTATTTCCCTCCAGTGGATTTCCTGCCATTGTGTTCTATCTAGAAACGAGCAATCTTATAAATTTGCTAAAGCGGAATCTCTCATACCACAACTTAACTCTTCTTTACCTCTGAGCAAATTCAAAACAATCACTTACATTAAATTAAAGATTTAACAGAGAATCCATGAATAGTGATGCAGATTGTGGCTAAGGAGTGAAGAGTCTTTCTCAACAAAAGTAGTAGATTCTCCGAGACTTGTTTTCGTTTGTTTACAAAACATGACTGTTTGCTGAAACATTTACATCTAATTGGAATCAAGGATCAGCATTTGCCCTCTGTGCAACGAGGGGTTATGGATGATGACCCTCTCAGGTACAACCACATTGTTTTAAACTTTCTTGAAGACAAATTTACGGATGCTAATTTTAATTTATATTTATGTTTCATCACAATACTTGTCAATTCTTGGTAGAGACGTCGAAGATGAAGTAGGATAAAAAAACTTTTAATTAATCATACTAATCATAAACTTTTATCTGCCAATATTCTAGATCCCGCTTCTTTGTTTTTGCTTTCTAACAAGAAAATAATCACCGTAATAGCAGTTTATATCCTATTAGTTTTAAGAAACATACCCTACAAAATATTTTTACATACGAATTGTAATCAACAGCGTTAAATTTAAGTATTAATAAGATAACTAAATCAAAGTAAAATAAATTATTTTTCATTTAGCATTCTTCGGAAAAAAATATCTTGGTAACGTAATTTATCAAAATGCATTATCAAAATATATAGGTAATGTACTTCCTAATTTTGAATTCATGAAGTATATAATATTCTTATCTAAAACATAATCATAATTTTATTCTTTTACGAAGATATATTATCAATAAAAAATTTAAAGTAAAAAAATGTATAATATCTGAATTTCAAAACCAATTATAAGATTAAGATATTATAACAAAAATACATTTGAAAATATCTTATTAACTACTCATATTTTTGGAAGCATAAGCATAGAATCCTAATAGTAAAAATATTCATATTTATTAATGTGATTATTACATTTTTCATGAAAAATGATAACACAAATTCTTTTTTTTAATCCTATAAAATTGAGTGCGTTCGTAATTATTGAATTAAAAATATAACCAGAATTTTGTATTTAGAACAGCTCATTTCGAACCTATTAATATATTAGTCCTTATTAAACAATATGTTTTCAACAACAAAATGGATATTAAATCACTTAACAAGTTTATTAATTGTATATAATCAAATTAAATTGTTTTCTTGGTACAAAACATACATGAAAAGCATATTTAAGTTAATTAAATAAAATAACGAGAAGCAGCTCGCGTATCATTAGTGAGAAATTATGAGATCATTTTATTGAGTCAGCAACATTTGTTCAATTAACCGTAAATTGTCCCACCAATAAAGTGATTTAAAACTAAAAGTTTGTTAGATAATTACATAGATATGTAATATAATTACATATCTATGCTATTATGTGTTGAAAAATTATATTTCCTCCAATATTTAATTTCTATCTAAAGCGTAAAAGATTTGAAGAAACTCAGGAATAAAAAAATAATTATTCATTAATGAAGAACTGAAATTTTACATTTCAGAAGCACCTGTTTTATCCCACATTATTTATTCTTTTAATTAAACACATTACTTTTAAAATGTTAAAATTTTAATTATATTTCTTCTCTAATGACCTCATTTGCAATTATATCAAAACATTTCAACATAACAACTGTTATCGTTTATCAGTTAAAATATTTTCAACTAAGCACAGTCAGCTGATTCTTCTAATTATTCAAATAGTAGCTGTTGGCATCCTATAAATCAAATTAAAATCTAAAAAAAATTGAAATAATTAAACCCATGTATATATTTCAAAGTTTTAACTATCTTCTTTAAATAATCTGTACGTGATTTAATGCTCAAAACAAATATTAAATGATAATATAATTTTTTCAATTATTTCTTAAAAAATATTAGAAATTTTTTTGTTCCAAAAATATACCTCATACTAATAAAATTAACCAGAGACGCAAATATATAGAAAATCTACAGAAATGCAGATAATTAATTAACATTAGTTTTTGAAGCCTTTAATACATTGTTTTCAATAATAAATTGAAATGAGTGATTCAATTTTATAAGTAATTTATAGATAATTGATGTCAGTAAAGAACTGGTTTACTAATATTTGTCATCAATGATACTTAAGAACTATAAATTCATTTTACAATTCTTATTTAATTACGTACTTACATTCTTATCTTTATATCATTTGCGACATCAAAATAACATGGTTACAGGAAAATATATACATGAATGTGAAATAAATGTCATACATAATCATTATATGCACCTGCAAATGAAAAAATAAGACAATATTTTTCAATGCTTTGTTAATGTTTGTAATTTGGAAAGATAATATTTGATGCTTTAAAACTTTCAGAATTATACAAATGTTATTATTATCATTGATCCAAGCAAATAAGTTTTTACCATTTTAGATGAGATTTACCATGAGAGATTTCTAGGCCAATTTCATTATACATTCAAAGTTTATTTTCAAAGATTTTATTTTAAACTATTAAGATAGCACATTTAATGATCAAAAATATTTTTATTGGTTGATTCAATTTGATTTGAGGATAAATTACTCAAACATTTTATCAGAAAACTAAATGCAGCAACAATTGATAAGTTAAATATTATGTATTGGCTCAATTTTTAAAAGAATAGCATACGTATGCTTAGTAAGAAAAGCCAACTATTTTACAAATTACAGGTATTTCTGTTGAATCTTTTTCATTAAAAGGCTTGGAGTTCAAGGTTTTTAATCTTCTTGAAATACAATAGTTTCATGCAATTTATAAATTAGGATTTTTAAATTTCAATTCATCTACCATAAATTTATGGGCTTGATGTCAAATGTCATATTTATTTTAATCTCTTATTTTGCATCTAATAGAAAAGCAGTCTGCATTTTAATGAAAAGCAAAGTCAGTCACGATGAATGATATTTTATTAACAATTAATTTTATAAATTATTAGAAAATATTTTATAAACAAATTTTGTTCAAAGTTTCTTTGAAGAGCAATCATAGGCGATTCACAATAAAAGAAAATCTTAAACAAATTCATTAGTATTGAATTTGCCTTACAAGGAATACGGAGGTGTTCGAAGTGCAGAAAAGGCCTGAGGGATTTGATAGTGTTCTAGATTCCAGGACAAAAATTAACTTCAGAAATTAACTTAATGAATAAAAGTAAGGATTATATATAAATCAAACCCGTCCTTCTAAACATATTAAACAGGAAATAACTTATTCTTTTAATATTAATTAATTTTAACTTATTAATAACACAAAGAAACGAAAAACACG